>JANBPK010001503.1:0-55240 GCA_027579435.1 Candolleomyces eurysporus
CCGGTGGTTTCTGTCGCCATCTCGCCTGATGGCAAGCGCATTGTCTCCGGCTCGAGCGACAAGACGATTCGGGTCTGGAATGGGGAGACGGGAGTACAGATGGGAGAGCCGCTACAAGGGCACTCAAACCCGGTGCGTTCTATCGCAATCTCACCGGACGGCAAGCACATTGTCTCTGGGTCTTATGACGGGACGGTTCGGATCTGGGATTTGGAGACGGGGGCGCAGGTGGGAGAGCCGCTCCGAGGGCACACAGATGACGTGAGATCTGTCGCAATCTCGCCGGATGGCAAGCGGATCGTCTCGGGCGCACAGGACCACACCATCCGGATCTGGAGTGTAGAAGGGATACTACACCAGGGCAGCACAGTATAAAAGAATACTTCACCCAGGCATCCAACACCACCCAGGCCTCCATTTTCCTCAACACTGCCGCTGCCTTAATAGCGAAGGCGAGACAAGCTGTACCCAGGGGCACCAGGCCAATGGTGATGGACCTGACCCCCACCAAAACCCGGACCCTACCACTGGCCCCCCCGNCCGCCAAATTTGGCGCCTTCATCGGCATAGCGATCGCGAACTTCCCCAGAGTCCACTTCCACCACTTTATTTTCAAAGTCTCGCAGGAGCCGGGCACCATGGGGAACGTCCAACGAGGCGCAAGGAGATTCTTGGACACCGGAGGCAAAGACGAGGTCTCGATCCCCAGGCAATCCGACATGGTCAACATTCTCCAGAGNCCCCCCGATTCTCCTCATTTACAGCTCACAGGGTTCTTCTCGCATTCATTGACCTGCCTTGATACCTTGCCAGGCTTTACTTGCCAAAAAATGGCTTGAGGCTTCGATGATCCCTATCTATTTATAGAGACGACTCGGACTGTCATCGAAATCGTCCCGGATCGCTAGTCTGATCGCTTCAGTAGCGTTGAGCTAAAGAGCTGTAGCATGTAGTTGAATATTTGTACTTTAGAGATACCGGGCCCGGATTCGTATGCAGCCACAGAGATACTAAGGGAGGATCTAGCGCTCCCCATATAGATATAATTGTTCCAAAACAAGTCACTTTAATCAGCATTGAGGATAGGCATAGTCTGCCGAGGTCTACTCTCAGGCCAGATCTCCTCCATAGTCTCTGCCTTCCAAACACGCCCGGCCCGCCCAACAAACAAAATGTCTCTTGTTGGACCCACGGTAGAGAAATCACCCTCAGTCTCTGGCTCGAATAACTCAACATGAGGTGGGTACACCAGGAAATCAGCCAGCTTCCCTGGTTCGAGGGAGCCGATGGAATGATGGAGACCGAGGGTCTTGGCTCCATCGATAGTTGCTGCGCGTAGTGTCTAAAATAGTCGATCGAGCGCTGTATTAGAACAATGTTCAAATCCCTTAGCACGCAAATTGTGACGAACCTCGTAGCGTGTCAATCCTCCTGCTCGAGTGAACTCCATTTCAGCGTGATAGTTTACGCCGAGAGGCTGTTCTCCGTGTGCGCCAATGTTGGCCAATAGACCCTTATGCACCATCTTCGCAACCGAAGCCGAGGTGTTGAACAGGGCATAGGCTATTCGAGCAAGGTTCGAGTTAGCAAACTTTCATGGCACGCAGGGAGTTCTAGAATACTAACAGTTCTTTGGTCTGGTGGTGGATTCAGAGAGCTCTTCCAGGATATCATGTCGCATGAACCTTCTTAGCCTGCAAAAGAAGACCAAATGTTAACCGGGGCACGAATGCCATAGCGGAATCGGAGGTTACATACTTTGGATCGTTGGGCACGTCCTCATGAGCCCAGACAAACTGCTCTCCCCAGGCGCCACCATAGTTGACGACGTGCGTCGGTGTCGATCCTGTACCGCTCAAAGCGAACAAGGTCAAAACGTCCTCGTAGAGAATCGGTGTAGGCAGGGCGTGTTCGACCGTTGTCATTCCTATTCGATCATACCATGCATCAGCAATCTAACGCTTCGAACGATTGAAGAAGTAGAAAGCACGAACCGTCAATGATGTACGTGAGATCCCAATCGTAGTTCATCCCACCCTCCGGGACGCACAGCATACTCAGGTTTTTGGCAGCGAGGAGGAGACGCTGCCTTGACGCCCTGTTATACCGAACTGTGAGTTCATCCACCCAATCTCCAATAAATTCGACATCCTCACCTCGAAGGAATATTATAATTCTTATACGAAATCGCATATGCTCCTCCCTCCGCTTTGATCCTCACAAGCGCAGACTTGGCTTCCTCCAAATCCGTTACGTCCTGGTAATAACCCGCTTGTCCCGCACCATAGATAATGGTACCGACACTGAAAATTCGAGGCCCGACGGTGAACCCAGCCTCAACCCGACTGCGCTCGACGAAAGCGTTGACAGTATCAGCGCTGGGGTTGTGTAAAGTCGTTACCCCGTACGCAAGGAATGTCTCAAGTTCGAAGGATTTCGCCGGGTAGCGATTGTCAAAGCCGTCCCAGTGGGCGTGGACGTCGACGAATCCTGGGATAACATAGCCTATAGCGTGCAACGATGAGTTCGGAGAAGGAATGTGAAGAAAATCGAAGGAAAAACTTACCTCCTCCTGCGTCGATCACAACACCCATCGTTCGCTTTGCGTCAAAATCGGCAACATCCTCAATAGATTGTATGATACCGCCGCGAATGTTGAGCACGCTCTCCTTTAGTAGATCGGTTTCCAGATTGCCGGTGGCCATAGTGATTAGCGTTGCGTTGTAGATGACGAAGTTATTCGACATTCCAGAGACACTGCTTTTTCCAGCTTGAGCAACATGCGTAGGCTGCTTCACTATGACTTCTTGATAATACAGCAAGTTTTTGACACAGTCGATGCCAAAGTTCCTTCGGTCCCTGTTGATAGCTGCAGCGCATCGAGAGACTTTGAACGTTTCGATTGAATGGAGGTATGGTCCTGCAACGAATGGTCAGTAACTACGCACGTCAATTGTCGACGAACGAAGGACACTCACCCAAAAACCAGAACAGTTTCTTGCCATCCCCACTCCACGCTAAGTCGTGTCCACCATCCACGCTCACTCTCGCCAGCCCCTTCGACGCGTTCCCAGGTTTTGACCACACAGGCTTCGATCCACCCTCCACAGCGGCTCCAGGTGCCAGATAGACCTGGAAAAAATCGACAAAGCCGACTTGCTCTGCACTGTACGACACCCCGTCTTTGCCCTTCTTGACAGAGACAGCCAACTCCGAGGACATCTCCCCCTCTGCAATCGTCTGGTGAGGATACCTTCCGTTCTCGTCGGGGCCAGAGGACAAGTCGATGATGAATGTCCGCTGGGACTGCTGAACGAGCAACTTTTTGTTGCCTTCAAGGAACCGCATATCAAGGCGGTCCCATCCCTGGATCTCGGATTGAACGAACTTGATGTCGCGGATTTCGACCGTCTTTGCTGAAGAGGAAGGGTCCGGAAGGGCGATAGAACCAATGTACAATCCCGGGTTGGCAGTGGCGACGATATCCCCAGTCAAGTAATCCCCCGCTGACTTGACAAAAGCGATTTGCCTATTCCTGCCTTCGCATCCACACAGGATGGGTGAGAAGTACCTGCCCAAAGGCAGCCCAGAAAGCTCATAAGCGGCTTTTGCTGAGATGTTTGCCAACTCGAACGTCGTAAAGTTGGTATCAGACCACCGAGCGTGCAGCACGAGGTCTTCATGGCCGTGGACGAACGAAGGGGAGTAATAAGGCGAGGAAGGGTCGACCACAGGAACAGCGAATGTATCTCGCTCGTATACGTCGTGCAGGTACGTGACACCGGCGGCTTCGAAGACGACCCGTTCACCCTTTTCATCCACCCGCAAATGTTTGAAGGACCTAACCCTCTCTTCGTGCTGCGTTTCCAATTTCACAAGGTCCGTCGCTCCACCTCGCAGTGTCTCTGCAAGTCGCTTCTCGATGTGGGCGGTGAAGCGAATAGGGTACGGGTCCATGGTGGCCGAAGCGACTCTCTCGCCGAGATGGTTGGTGGACAGAGGGACCTTGTAGATTTGACCTGCCGCCCATATGATCACGGCGTCGTCCGAGGGGGTGAATGCGAACGAGGGGTAGGTGCCCATGGGTGCGGATACGGTGGTGAGGTCGTATGTGAGACCGTACCAGATGTTGTGGACGGTTCCGGTGGTCAAGTCCTTGAGCACCAAGGCTTCTTTGTCCCTGACACGGCGTACGAAGGCCAGCGTCCTGCCGTCTCTGGAGATTTCGGGTCGGCTTGCACCTCCGGGAGACGAGTCCACAATTCTCGTGGTGGATTTACTGGTTAAGTTTGTCTGGAATATGGCGTAGATGCCTGAGTGGACGTCTTTAGAGTAGGCGAAATTGTTCTGGTCGATTACATTCTTTGAGAATATCAAAGTATCCTCTCCCTTCCAAATGAACTGTTCCGGGCCAATTTGCTGGTTTCCATAGTCTTCCGATGTCCAGCCAAGGGGAAGTGTTCTGCTGACGACCCGTGAGCCAGCTCCAACGTCAACTAGGGACTGCTTTCTCTGCTGGAGGTCGTCAACGCTAGGGACAGAATATTCCCAACCTTCCCCTGCCCCTAAAGAGCGTCCTGATGTGTACCATTTGGTGGCAATCACTTTGGACCCGGATGGGTGGAACCTGGCGTCGGAAAGGTATCTGAAGGTCTCGTTTGTGACGCGTTGAGCTTCGAGAAATTCAGTAAATCGTTCGTCAAATGTGGCAGGGTATACATACCTCCTAAACGACCTTCTCGCTGCAAACGCCGAGTCTTCCGCTCTGACGTCTCCCTCACTCCCTTGAGCAGCAATTCTTCGTCGGACTCCCTCTCCTGTTGGCTCCAACCCTTCAAGCCCATCTCGGAACATCCCTTCCACTCTGTTATCCAGATATTCTCCACTCCAAGTTCTGCATCGCTTCGAAACACGAGTCGGTTGCCTTCAGGGGAGAAATGAGGGTCGGAGTCGTGAGGCACACCCCGCAGGATAGCCCTTGCTTGGACACGGTCGGTTGCCACGTCTATCTCACTTGCAGGTATGCAGTAGAGATCCCCGACCATGTCAAAAACAATATCTCCCGTCTTGGGATGAACGTCCAATCGCAGCCAGGTTCCTTCCGTCACGTCGTATTCTAGCTTCCGGGGGAATGGAAAGTCGGTGGAGATGTCCCATTGGGTTTGGTTGCGAATAGGCCAGGTGTCGTCGTGCCATTCTGACGCTGGGTCATTGGACAGTCGCCTTGACCTGTCTTGAACGCGAAGGAATGACCATGGTACTGGCAGGATGCCAGAGAGCGTCAAGGATAGTGAGAGTAGGGAAAGCAAGCCAAGAGATTTGAGCACGGCGCTTCGAGGCCTCGGTTGGTGGCGTCTACCAGGCTGAGCATGGTTGGCCACTGGCAGAGGAGGGTAGTCGGACTTGATGACCATTGAGCATCAACTCGACGGCGCTTATTGCATCCAAGTTGAGTTGAACCCCGGTTAAACAGTGACCCACCTTGACCCACTGCCTGTCAAACGTCACTGTCAAAGCGTCCGTAGCGGGCCGCCGGGGAGCCCAGCCAATCGGAGCCGTGGAGTCGCACTGCCACGCGAGTCGGCATGATGTTTCGGCAAGGCTGACGAGGCCGATTGGCAACGCATATTTGGCTCCACCAATTAAAGGATGAACAGCCCGCAGAGGACAACAAGCCTATTTCTTCCTTGCTCTCCGATTTCTACCATCTCGAGAGGCAGATAAATACCTAGAGGTCCCCAGAGCACACGACCGTAAAAGCTCGAGCGACAGGGATGCCGCTTGCATCTCATGGCGCATTGCGGGCCACTGGTCGCAAGGCTGCCAATGCCATAAGGTCGAGCCATCCACACTCGACCAATGGGCAAGGCAGCGGAGGAACCAGTGCTCGTGCGCTGCATATTTCAGCGCCGTCATCAGCGACCCATGGCCAGCATCTATCGTTTGGCCAGACGATTATACACTCTCTCGAGCAAATCCGTCCTCGAACTCCACCGAACAAACTCTTCTCGACCACTCGCAACTTTGTTACCACCATTTTCACTCGACTTTCGGCACCCGGTTTGAAGGTCCCATTCAACGTCCCCCACAGGTTCGCTAGTGTTGGGAATAGGTCTTTGGCTTCAGGCCTCGCCAATCCTTCGATCAGGAACGGCTTATCTCTTCCTGCACGTCATGCAATCCATAACAAGGCCTTTGGCGCCGGGACATTCCTTCCCCGTGCACCCTTCGCTCCACGACCGCCCATTGCAACTCAAGTGGGGTTGGGAACCGCACGCAACTTCTCCACCGGTCGCCCCATCTTCCAAAACATCGTAGACAACGTCCCAATCGCCCTCCGTTCCCTCTACGAAGCCGACCTCGATGTCGACTTTGCAAGGAAGAAGGCGGGTAGCAAGCGACCCCTTTACACCGCCTTGAACAAGCCCAAGGGTATTCAAAAGATGAAGGCCAAGCCTACCAAGGCCAACAAGCCCACCCTTGCTGCTTCTGCGGAGAAGGTCGAGGCCGACAAGGAGAACGTCGTTATCGAAAACGCAGCTGCCGAGCTCGAGCACTACTTCCGTGCCCCTACCCCTCCCGCTGTCACTACCCTCGTGTTCATTCCTCTTGCACCGACGCCCACCAACCGTCTCCCACTCGCCACTCGAGACGCCATGCACAGTTCACGTCGGCTTGGAAGTTTCATACCAGTCCACGAGGTTGGAGCGTTGCATGCCTCGCACAACACGCATGCGCTGCGGGTCTCGACGCTCTTCGCACGACTTGACCAAGCCAATGTATGGGCTCACTCCGGTGTGTCATGTTCAGCGTACTCAGGAAACCCACGCAAAGTCGCCCTGACCGACGAAGACGATGCTAGCTCGGACGACGAGTTGGAAGGAGTGTGTACGTTCCTCAAGCTCGAGTTCGCTGGATGGACATTGGCAGAAGTTCGAGGTGTGATCGGGGAGTCTGGCCAGGGCTGGTGCATCTTTGAAGAGATATGGAGAGACGAGCTCAGGGAAGACGGGAAGGGGATGCTATCGGAAGAAGAGGATGAAGATCTTAGCAGTGAACTCGATTCACATTCAAGCTCATGCTTCTCACCTCAAGCTCGGTCGACAAACCTTGACAGTGGGATGCAGTCGCCCGTGATGGACCCTTCCCAGTCTTTCATCATGCCTACCCTCGACTTTTCGTCATCGTTCCTTGGGCAGAGTGCCTTCGCGGGTGCAGAACAGTCGACGGGAAGCCAGCGAGCCCCGAAGGTGTTCGAATGTGATGATCCGTGGGTGGAAGATGGGTACTCGTCGTCTTCGGATGGGTTGATATCGAGGTCTTCATCCTCTTCGTCGCTGGGCTTGATCATTGACCCGCCTTCAGAGAATGGATGGTACGCCTCTGCAAGCTCGAGATTCGAGAGTAATAGGTTCCATTCTGTGATCAGTTATGACGACGAGCCACGTGAACGTCTCTTCTAATGTTTTTTTCTCTTTCTTTCCCTTTCTCCCTACTCTATCCGATTGAACGACGCGGAAGAGTAGGAAAACCGATGCTATCTCTTTCTTTGTCTAATCGTTTCTTACTTCAATAAATCAAACACCACAATGCGCGACGTATATCTGGCTTTCCCGCAAATCAGTCCCTCATCCCAAGAGGCGATTCCACATTCCTTCAATTTTGTACAGCTTTACACGTATCGTTTCTGCTACAAGTACACGAATAAACAAATACACAATCTGCTTTTGAACTTCTGGTGTCGTCCCTTTCTGGGTATTCTTTACAAGGTTACTTCGTCTTTCCGCTGGCCTTCCTCCTAATTTCAGGCTCCAACGGGAACCTTTGGTCCTCTGGTGCAATCGAATAGAGTCTCGTCCAGATACCCTGCAAAGGGTCGGGCGTCCTCCACGCCAACTCGTCGTTCCTCAACCAGAGGCGAACAAGGTGGCGGCTAACAGCGGAAAAAGAGGCGTCAAGTCAGAAACGTTGATTTCCACGACGAGAAGTGTCCAATGTAGTGAAGCACTCACGTCTTCTCCGGACTGTCCCGGAACTCATCCCTCGCATGCAACAGTCCCAAGCTATTAATATACTGAATGTCACCCTTCTGGAAATTCAGTCCTAAAGAGTATTTCTCTGCCAGGAAATGGATGGCGTCGAGCGCCTCAGCTTGGGCTTCGGTGATAGGTGGGATGTTGGGGCTGCGTTTTTGGGGGCCGTACCCCGTGAAGTGGCGGCGGGAGTATTGGAAGACGATCTTGCTGTCGCCGTTGACGGGGACGTGGTACAGGAGGGGTCGGGTCGTGTAGCCTGGGTCACCACCGAAGCTATGAAGAAACGCAAAGTATAATTTGAGCAACAGCTGTTAAGATCAAAAAACTAGAGTACACACCTATCCAATGGCCAAGGTTCGGACAACGTCTTGACCAGGTCGGGTCTCGTAGCAGCTAATTCGTTGTATATCTTGCCACCGCTGCTGATCTTCGACGTGCCGCCCTCTGCAGCCGTCTCCAGAGCCATGAGTGCAATCAGGTCCCCTACGTCTGTGTGGAAGACCTGCTTGTCGGTGGTATACGCAGAATTGCCGATGCCCCCTTTCTCATGTGCATGGCTTACGGTGAGGTCTTTGATATGGGCCAGGACGGCGCCAGTACCGTCTTGTTTGCCTCGGGCGGAGCCAACGTGCGAGGAGATTCCTGTTCAATGAATTCACCATTCAAAGTCGAGTTAGTTTGAATGGAATGGAAGGAGAGACAAAGGAAGGAGCGTACCGGCGTAGATAATTGCAAGCTCTTCCCGGGAGTACTTTTCAATCGGGATCGTTCTCAGTACAAAGAACCCTCTCCCTTGATAAAGCTCGCGCGCGAAATCTTTCAGCACTGGGCTGAGTGTTGGCAGGGGGAAGGTATCTTTGCCTACAAACCCCAGCGCCAAATTCAATCCTACTCGGGATGAAAACAGAAGCGTACATCAGTGAACAAGCGAATTCGAAGCAGAGTAGATGAGCGCCTGTTGAGCGGAGTTTTACCCTTGAAATGACGCAATGCAGAATCGATCTCCTGCAGCTCCTCGTCACTGAGTTTATATACCCACTGGTCTTCGGTCTGCCAATCATTGCCTGCCCAAACGATCGGACCGCTAACTTGAGCAGGGAACCCATCAGGAAGGGGAGTATTAGGAAGTGATGGGTCCTCTGCCAGGCGCGTGGCAGTTCGCGCTCGCCATTTGGCTTCGTCTGGGTGGTACCCAATGTCTGGCTGCACAGCGGCAGCTACCGGTGGTTCTGTGAGGGTGAGAGTAGTGGTAGACATATCTCTTTAGATGATGATCAGTCCGCGAACCGCAGGGTTCTTGTATCAGATAACGCGGCATATTGCGGGGAAGCAAGACGCCGCATGGGCTCGAAATACATCCGGCTCAAGAAAGTCTGGACACCAAGCATCTGAAAAGTGGCGCTAAAGAAAGGGCAATAAGAATACGCCGCGTCCGATTGAAAGCAATCGAAGTACAAGCTAAGAATATTTATGAGTGGCTTGGGAGGTTGGAAAGACTGAAGAGTGGGCACCTGTGTCTATATCGTCTCCATGAGCTCCTCCTGCTCAGGTTCGGCGTACACAACCTCCATGATGGGCTCTTTGGCCTTTGATTTGCCTTTTCCAGAGCTTCCAATATCCTTTCCCGACGATCTTGCCTTACTCCTTACATTCTTTCCCGATTTGCGCAACGGTCCAGACGCGTCTCCTTCGAACTTTCCATCCCCAATGGTGATGACAACCTGTAACGTTGACTTTGACCGCTGCTGTATCGAGATGTCCTCATCATCATCGTCGGGAAGCACCTCGTCCTGCACCTCACACGTCTGCGTGGTTATTTCAGTCTTGATCTCGTCCTTTGCAAAAGGGAGTATAGGAGGGAGCGCACACGTGAGCTGCAGCAGGAGTGGAATGGCAGCACCCATGGCACTCAGGTGAAGGGTTTTGTACCTATTTTTGCAACAGTTGAAACTCTGGCATCCATTCAAATGTGACATAGAGCGACGTACCCGTCTTTCATAATGACGTCTTTACAGCGTCGCATGTACGCTCCTAAATTTGTTCTCCTGGAAAGACAAATATAGTTCTTCCCCTCCTTATGCGCTGACCGTGGACCTGTGGCAGAGACTGAGGTGGGTACGATGGGCCATGGCCTAGCCGGCGTAAGCTTTCGAATTCGCTGTGGCTTAGAGTCTCCTTGCTTCTTTTCTTTCCTCGAAGAGCTGCTCGCTTGGGAGTTGGAGGATCCGGCCTGGTGGGAATTATCCACTTTGGGTCTATTTTCACGTTCTTTCATTCGCGTTGGAGCGGAACTGGCAGGCTCCTGTGGTGCCCGTGGTGGCCTCGTAGATGGCCCTGGGGAATCATCGTCGTCGGTCATCCTCTGTTTCTTAGCCGTATCTTCCTCTTCTAGCGCTTCGTTCTTGCGTTTGATGGCCATGAAGAGGCCTAACAGGAAAAGATGTTTGCGAAAACAAGAAAAGGGCGTAACGAGAAATCGCGTTCACGGTCCAAGCGCCTAAAATAGCCTTTGTTTGGTTTTGCTTATGCCCGGAGCTATTACCCCCGAGTTTGACAGTGACGTCGTTCTGCACTGGCTTGACGTCGTCCATCGCGTCGTAAGTCGCGTCGTTGCCTTCTGCTCCTCGAAACTTGCTCTCACACGGTGATATCTTTGGGTCAGTATAAATTGAGACTATGGAGAGACTTCACTTTTCCAAGCCGTCCGGTGCTCCCGTTATTCTAAACTCTCCTATCAACAAGCATGGCAGCTGCAGCGTCGTCGTTAACAGATAAGCCTCTCGACACCAACCAGCCATATACTAATGGCGTTGGGACAAGGAGCAACGCCAATCACTCAGTCCCTCCTCCTGAAAACGCGAGGTTTCGCTTTGGAACATGGTTCAGGCTTCACATCATCGACATTCTCACTCTAGCCGCCATGGGTGCGATTGGCCTGGGCGTTTACTTTGCGGGTGCGTTCATTGCTAGACATAATCAACCTCTCTCAATCAAATTATGAAAATAGATCCTGCACCGAGCAGGTCGTTCCCTGTTTACCTCCCCGATGGCAATGTAGCATGGCCCCAATTTGCGTACCCGCTCCGCGACGAGATCATACCCATCTACGCTGCAGCTCTAATCGCGTTCTTTGTTCCTTTCTTCTTCATCAGCTTGTTCCAAGCAAGACGAAGGAGCATTGATGACTGGCTCACGACGACTCTTGGTCTTCTCAAGAGTGGGTTTTCGATTCGTCTCTTCATATTGAATGATCTCCTGATCAGTGACTACGTTTCTTAGGCTTGATTACCGCCGCTGTCTTCCAGGTCTTCATCAAGTGGCTCATTGGCGGCCTCCGACCCCATTTCTACGCAGTCTGTCAACCGAATGTTACTGCTGGCTCGCAGACTGGAAATGGTTTCGCCAATTTATTCTACGACCGAAGCATCTGCACTGGAGATAAGAAACAAATCAACGATGCCCTTGAATCCATGCCCTCAGGCCATGCGACGGCAGCTTGGGCTGGCCTGTTCTACCTCTCACTGTACCTCAACGCCCAGCTCAAAGTTATGAGTGCTCACAACCCCGCGTATTGGAAGATGGTTTTGTTCTTTGCACCCTTGCTTGGTGCTACACTCATCTCTGGAGCGTTGACCATCGATGCTTGTAGGTTACTTCATTAATGCGAACATGAATCCCTTTTCTCATCTCGTCTGAATAACAGATCACAACTGGTACGACCTCGTCGCTGGTGGAATCATCGGCACGGCATGCGCGATCGTCGCTTTCCGCCAAACCTTTGCTTCCATCCTCGATTTCCGATTCAACCACATTTTACTTCCTCGTGCCACCTCACTTGCCCACCGCCAGCCATTCACCACTCCTTACGGTGCGCCTTACTATACCTATCAGCCCGGCCAACGATTTGCATCAAATGATTTGCCCTTCACTCGGGAAGGTGGCTGGGGTCATGGTGGTGGTGAACAATCTACCGGGGCACCCGGGGATGCATCTGCGTTTAATGTTGCCACTGCTTTTGGTGGTAGTGGAATTGGTACCACGTCTGGCTTGGGCTACGGTAACACTCACCATGTGCCTCAACCTGCACGAGAAGGTGCTGCGCTCGGTCGGAACCCTCAAGGAGGGAACGCGAACACCCTCCATGGCAACGTTCCGACTGGTCACCAAGCCGTGTAGTGGAACATTGGCATCTGTGGGGCTGTTTTGGAAGTCTGCTAATCTCGTTCGAGTACATGTCAGTAACGTGTTTCATTACCTGTATTCTAATATCTGTATTTTCTCCCTTGCGTGTAGCCTGTCTTGCTAATTAACTTGGAGTAAGCTATCATCTCAGTAACTGAGGTTTTTTTTATCACGGTGGTCGCCTCATAGTCCGCGTTGGCAACCTTTACTTGGCCTTTCTTCACATCCATCGCCTGCTCCACCACTTGAATCGAGTCTTCCGCTTTAGCACTTACCATAGTACACTACATCGTGACTGTGGGTAAGTCCAGGCTATCTGACTGAGGTGGGCGCTAATCGACTGCACCATTTCTTCAGCCCGCCTCCATCTTGGCTGCGCTTTCCAACCGACTGGAATATGGACTCTACGGCTACGAAATTATTTGCTGGCTCTCGGGACCACACATTTCAGGATGCGCAGTTCAAGACCGCGGGGGGCGACTTCAACTCGCAGACCTACAACCTACACATTCATGCACCAGGGTTTTCAGCCCCCGAACCCACAAACTCACAAATAACGCCTGTTTCTGTCCAGAACTGGAGTCGAATTGTCCAGTATGTATCTGGATTATTTCAATCCGCCGAAAATCGAGGCGCCCTTGAACACGGAAGAACCGCCTCAGAGGGAGAGACTGCCCGTACCATGGAAGTGCAGTTCTCCATCAGTAATACCCCCAACCAAGGAGCTATAGAAGATACAGCGCTAGCAGTCGCCACTGATCTCTGCGGGGTGGAAGACGGGGTGGGTCGATCCAATGATAAATCAGGACAATCACCGGATGATGATTGCCTCGTAGTATGTATACGTCCTATATCTGAGTCTCCCTCCTGCTTACACATGAGCAGACTCCAATGAGCGGGCTAGATTTGAAGCCAACGGGCGCGACGAGCGCGGAAGTCTACACTCGCAGTATGCTGGATGCGACCACAGCGGGGTTGGCCTGCTGGCACCCGCAACCTCGTAAACCTGGGGCTGGGGAGAGAGGGATAGTTCCAGGCGACGTCGGAACGTTTAACCTCTCCCACGGCTTCCGAAAAATCTTCAACATATGGGAAGACGAATCCCTTCCTGATGTAGCACGGTGCCAACTGCCGCGCAGAGAGAGCACGACCCACAGCGGTGAATTTGCAGAAGGCCATACAATCGTCAGTGGCACTTCCTCCAAGACTGTACGATCACAAGATGGAAAGTACGTAGAGGCTTCATCTCCATTATGATGATATCTTGACGCATCACGAAGGCACGTAGCATGGCTCGAATTTCGCTGTCAGACTGAGCAAGGCGCTGTGCTTGTATGCACCACACCAGCGGATCTGGAGGAGCTTGCCAATACTAAACCACTCCGTGACTTTCTAATTGAGCATGCTGGTGTCATATATCAACATGCAAATTTCGTTTGGCCACTTGCGGATGAAGATTCTCTCTATATTGTGTCCGGCTGCATCAAGAGCGACAGTTGGGCTCTCGCAGCTTACAGGCATCTCGCAGAGCCTCCCGACGACCTCCTGACACTTTCCAGGAGAAAGACGGATGTCGATGATCCAAATCAAGTTCCTATCTATGATTGGATTGATAGAGGGACTGCGGAAGCTCGATTTGGTTCGAATTCTGCAGCGAGGGAGTCGGGATCGTACAAGGGAAAGGATCAATGTCTCTTCCTTCAAGGCTTCAAGTTGGCACTTTCACGGAAATTTCGGGCCCGTTTGAAAGGTCTACGCTTACCAGTGGGAGACGATCAACAACAGAATGTGGGTCAAAGTGCATCCCCAAATAGCAGCGCCTATCAGGGAACGGCGAGTCGTGCCAGTGGGTCATCGGGAAGCATTCAGCCTGAATTCCGGAGCTCCAATGTTTCGGGGAAGATGAAGGAAGATAATGTTCCCCTGTCTGCTAAGTTCCAGGTTGACGATTTCCCGACTTTATCTGGAGCATCGGTACGCCCGTGCTTACACTGTTACGCACTTCCTTTCTGACACTCGATGGTACATCTCCAGACCTTCCATCCTTGCGACAAAATCGCTGAGTTGCTGTTGGAGATGGTGAGCCTTCAGTATTCTACTAGAATATAGGTTCTTTCAAGAACTTACACCTGCCTGGCCTTGCAAACCAACGTCAGACTGGGGCAGATTGTGCGTTGTCCCATGACGATGACTGGAGAAAACGCAGTCATACTTCGCCGTGGAATGGTAGTAAGCTCTTCTTCATGTCACTACATCTCTACTAATCGTTTTTTGGCATAGACGATCTATGCTTTGACATAATTGTAGCCAGAACGATCATAGCTCGGAATGGTAAGCATTTGCACACGATATGAGCAGAGTCATGCCTCATGAGGAGCTGGTTGCTGGTTGCTTTGCAAATGCTAGGAGTGGTCTTCCTCTTACCTCAAGATGAATGCCGTTTGCAGTCCGTGGAGCAGGAGGCCTCTCCCGAGGAAAGAGGCAATAGTTTGCCTCAGGTTGGTCCCAGCGATACTTCGCCGTCTCGCGCACATGCATTCGGTCCTTTCATCAATGACGGTTGGTTTCTCAACGTGTCCAGTCTGCTAGTTACTCAGACATTTGGCAGTGGGATCGCAACAATCGCTCAATGTCCAAGATGCCGGAGATTTCTCCATGAGAGATCCCAGGTTCGACATCGCTGGTCGGGATATCTCAATCTACCGAAACAGTAGGAAGAATGATATCGCTTGTGTGTGATGTTGATCCATTCCGATTTGAAGAGAAGCTGACCCGGAACACCAGATGTCCAGAGAGTAGCTCGTTGGCTGAGCTCGACAGATGCCAAGCGTATACATGCTGATACACTGGCTAAACGCTCTCCTGGAACTGGAGTATGGCTCGTCGAAGGCGATCAATTCACGCGATGGTCTCTAGGGGAGAGGAAAGTGCTATGGGTTACGGGAATGCGTAAGTAAATGGCTTAAGTGCCCTTTCAAAAGCTGACTTCACTGTGGATTAAGCTGGCTCGGGGAAGACCGTCTTGGCGTGCGTCCCCATCCATTCTAATATTTGCTGAAACCCTGTCTGAACGAGTATTTTCTTCATTTTGAACAGTTCTATCGCTACGGACCACATCGAACAAACAATCTGCGCCTTTTCACAAGGAAAGCACGTTGTCGTATTTTTCCAGTGCCAGTACAAAACTCCTGTATCTCCCAGTCACATCCTCTCGACATTCCTTCGTCAATTGCTCGAAGAGGACAACGAAGGCGTATTTGAGGTCATTGACCCCATCTACAGCGAATGGGCGACCAAGTCGACCCCGCTCTCGGAAGCGCAGACCGTCGATCTCCTAGGAAAGATTCTCGATCTCTTTCAGAAGGTCTACATTGTCGTGGATGCTTTAGACGAACTGAAAGAGAGTACGCGGACCAGCCTCCTACGGTTATTGGCGTCCTTGCCGAAGAGCAACCTTTTCTTGACATCTCGGCCAACGAATACAGGAAGTAATGTGTTGATGAAATATTCTAATTGGCAGGTGGACTATCTGCAAATCGACGCGGACAAAAGCAGGGTTGATATTGCAACTTTTGTTTCCACCACCCTCGATACAAACCTCAGACTCTCTTCAATCATGGAGAAAGAGAATATAGTCACCAAACTGAAACAAAGATCGAGCGGGATGTACGTCTTCATCTTTGTCTGGCTGATTCACGCTGATCGCGATCCCCGTTGATCATGGCATAGATTCCTTCTTGCATATTTACAAGTCGATTTGCTGAAACAACGCACATCTCCCAATGACATACTCGAGAAAATTGAACGACTACCTTTGGGAGTCACTGAAATGTACACACGGACAATGGAACGCATCGAGGCCCGAGGAGAAGCAGAAGCATCTCTCGCTGGACGTGCTCTCCTCTGGGTGACATACGCACAAACCAATCTAACATTGAAACGGCTACAGCACGCACTCGCCATATCACCCCAAAACGAGGCTAGCACCAACGATCTCTCCCCTGAATGGTTGATTCTGTCCTGTTGCCGTGGTTTGCTAGTAGTTGACCCCAGTACTCGGTTTGTACGGCTTGTTCGTGAGTGATTCTTCCATCTTTCGTTCACCGATCCACGAGACTGAGAGCCAATCGTTTGCAAGACTCCACAGCCGATAATTTCATCCGGAGCCTGTCCAACAAGATTTTCAAATCTCCAAATACCTTTATCACACAACATTGTATCGCCTATCTCTCCGGTCCTGCCTCTCCGTCAACTCGTACTCCATCGGCCCAATCATTGGCCCTTGAACCCCGTCCGATATCGGTTGATGACGACGACACCGATTGGAAATGCCAGGATGGTCGAGAAATCGCATTCCCCTATGCGTACAGCAACTGGGGAGTCCACGCTAAACAGGCGTTGACCGAAGACAGTGGAATAGCAAGCACAGTTGCTGCCTTCGTTCTGGACTGCAATGACTATATCTGCAACATCTCTTCAGCATCCAGTTGGCAGAACGCCTTTCGATCGACGACTGAAATCATCCAACCAATCCATCTGATCGCGTTGCACGGTCTCTCCAAAATCTTGCCTTCAACGATGTGGCTTTGGAGGCAACGGACCTCGAGTGGATCCACACCCCTACACCTTGCAGCGTACAAGGGCCACGAAGATATCGTCCAAGTAATTTTTGAAGCGGCTCCGAGCTGGGTGAATGACGTCGACGACTATGGGTACACACCCTTCATGCTTGCTTGCCAGCAAGGACACGATGACATCGTCAAACTATTCCTTTCCTGCCCAGACACCATCAATCTCAACGCACGAAACACAACCCACAACTCGACGCCTCTCATCCTCGCCACGATCGGTGGCCATGCGCCTGTCGTCAAGCTTCTCGTTTGCCCACGTAAGAAAGTCAGCGAGAGACTTGACGTGGACCTCCATGCGCAGGATAAGCAGGGCAAAACTGCGCTAATGTTTGCCTGTGCCCTAGGTTTCCAGGAAATCGTCGAGATTCTGACGGAACGGAGTGACCTCAACATCAACCAGAGTAGAGCATTCGGACACACGGCTTTCACTGAGGCTGCTATCCATGGTTCTGTCCCAATCTTCAGAATCTTGCTCGCCCATTCTTCCCGATTCTTCCTTCGAACGCCAGCCACCGCCCTCATCCACGCTTCGAGGTTCGGACGAGAGGCCATGGTTGAATACCTGCTTTCCTTGCGGGATGTCAATCCTAACGTGCGGTGTGAGGCTGGAAACACGCCTCTTATGACTGCTGCAGCGGAGGGCAACGAGAGAATATGTGGTCTTCTCTTGAAACACCCAGACATCGATGTAAACGCGCAGAACGGCACTGCGGTAGCAGTTCGACATCGGGGCACAAATCCAAGGATGGACAAAACGGGGACGGGGACGACAGCGCTGATGATGGCCTGCATGGGTGGACACAGGAGCGTTGTAGACTTGCTGCTCGACCAGGAAGACATCAACGTGGACGTCAAAGACCATACAGGGAAGACTGCTTTGCAACTCGTGCGACGGGAGGGAAGGCATGGAAAAGACATCATGACATCCTTGCTCCATGCGAGCAAGCCGACGGGAAAGATGAGTAAGCATACAGTGTTCTCGCGCTCCTTGGGACGCGGTCACTCCTTGGGACAAACGGCGATAACTCGCGCAAAACTCATTTGATTGGGACTAATTTTTGTAATTCAATGAATTGAGCTATTTTCTACCTGATTCTGAATTTTGAGAGAAATTAGGATTGTTGAGCGACGTCTGTAGACAAAATATGATCACCATGTGGTGNTTTTTTGATGAACATAGGATTTTCTTTCTACAATAACTCTACATGGAAGAAATTCGTAGGAAGTCAATTTATACCATGCGATTTGCATTGCCCCTAGCTTTCAAACGCACCCGTAACCAAGGAAGTTGGACAAAAAATGGGCTCAAAAAAGGATGTTGAAAGGGATGGTCACATTTCCATCAATCAGTGGCCTCCAGTGCTCCTTCCCCCAGTCCAAGTTGTCGATGACTTCAAGTTAAAGGGCCCAGGCTCCAGAAAACATTGCAAGGCAACCTTTACACCTTTTTCAGAATCTGCGTGGGGCTCCCAGATTCATTTGTTTGCAGGAACAGCCGCTCACCTTCCTGAAGAGCGCCGGGACAGCATCACACTGGAAGGAGCAATTACCAACGACATTCAGCAGATTATCGACACTCTTGGTGACTCGGATGATGAAGATGTTTCCACTACCAGTACACAAGTGAACAAGGACTCCCGCACTAACCTCCGTATGTAAAGATCTGCATAGTTAGCCGTGATGTAGTATTCTGCAGTAATCTGGATTTATATGGCATTCCCCAATTGCTTGCATTGGAAAGGAATATTTATAGCTTGATTAGATACATAGTGCATAGTCCAATAGTGCAACATAGCTAACTTAGACAGATAGTTGTTGTGCTAGAAATAGATGGTAGCATTATATCTAGACTGTCTGAACTATGATGTCTAGACCATTATACCCACTAAACTAGCTAATATGGTTATGTATAGTTACCCTAGCATGGCCCCACTTCTTGCCAGCTAGTGCATTGGTAGTGCTCCCAGTATCAGAGGTAGCTTGGACAGGGCAGCCTGGACACCACATTCCAGTGTCAGGATCAGGCAGATGGAGGATAATACAAGAGAATTTGGGAGTTGCATAATTGCAGATCTGAAGTATTTGAGAGCACAAAAGGTGTTGGTGGAAGAGACAGCTTAATTCTTTATTTGGATGTGTTAGTCAATGCCAAAGGACCAGCCTTGGAACCTAGTAAAAGGAGCAGTTAGCTACTTGAAACAGAATTTATTTCTAATAGACCCACTCTTTAAGAATTAGATGGGTGACCAGCACACTGAGTTATAGGGAAGAAATCTTCCCTCCTTTATACCACTGGCATTGAGTGCGGTTCCAATGGGGAGACTTGAGCAACAGGGCTTAATGGCGCTGAGGGATTACTCAGAATCTATGAGGTGTTACTGAGCTGAATGCCCCATTTAAAACGGTAAAAAAAAAATCATTTGGGAGTGTATCACACATGATCTCAACTCATTGAATGTCCAGGAACGCTCCAAAAACTGGAAGGATCAACTTGAGGCGCTCACATTGCGGGGACTTTGGACTGGCTGCATCTCGCACTCAGCGGTGCCGAGCTTGATATTGAGTGAAGGTCCCGTTCACCCTAAAAGATCACACGAGTCCTCACTTATCTGACAGTGGGTGGCGGAACAGTGATAATCTGATCCGGCGTTTCGGAGTTGGCAGAACACTGAACGGGTGGGAATCAATTGATCATTGAGCGCGAAAAACGATGCAGCGACCTTGCGTGACTTCTCCATCTCCCCTTTACAATGAAGCCATCCGCAACTCATCTTTTATGTACTCACATGGTTGGGGATCTGGCAATCCAGTGGAAAGTGCTGTAGCTTGAAGTCGAACCCCACTAGCCCGGAAAAGTTGACAACCGCATATCACAAGACAGCAGCGCTGAGCAGATATTCCCTTTTAGCAGTTTGCAGCCAGTAACTTACAGATCTCAGCAACAATGCATCTCGGTGAATACGTGGGTAATTCCAGGTTTAGTGGGGTGTGAGATGGGCGCTAGTTGATTACAGACCTTCGTTTTTGCTTACTTCCATCTTAACTGCACCTTCTGACCTGCTGGAGTATGGCCTCCTCGGCCACGAAACTGTTTGCTGGCTCCCGGAATCAGACATTTCAGGATGCGCAATTCAGGACCGCGGGGAATGACTTCTACTCGCCAACCTATAACATCCATATTAATTCACCAGCAATTGTGGCATCCGAGCTCCCAAACTCACAAACTGCTCCAGTTCCCGAGCAGTCCTGGGGTCGCATTATCCAGCAATTATCTGGATTCTTTCGATCCGCCGAAAATCGAGGCGCCCTTGTACATGGAGGAACTGCCGCCGAAGGAGAAACCGCCCGTCCTGTGCAGGTGCAGTACTCCGTACAAAATACCCTCAACCAAGTAGGGATAGAAGATACTCTAGTCCCTAGCGATCTCTCTGGCAAGGAAGACGAAGCTGGCCAGCCTAAAGATAATTCAGAACAATCACCGGATGATTGCTTGATAGTACGCATGCGTCCTGTGTCTGAGTCTGTGTAACTCCTGTTGACATATTGACAGACCCCAATGAGCGAGCTAGACTTGAAGTCGACAGGCACGACGAGCGCTGAAATCTATACCCGCAGCATGCTAAGTGCAACCACTGCGGGACTGGCGTGCTGGCATCCACAACCTCGCAAACCGGCGGGGGAAGGAGGGATAGTTCCAGGCGACGTTGGAACGTTCAATCTCACGCACGGCTTCCGAAAAATCTTCAATGTCTGGGAGGACGAGTCCCTTCCCGATGTGGCACGGCTCCAACTGCCGCTTAGAGACTGCGCCGTCTACAGCGACGAATTTGCGGAAGGTCATACAATCGTTAACGGCACTTCGTCGAAAACAGTACGGTCACAGAATGGAAGGTGCGTTGAGATTACTGTGTTAACTCTATGAGCATATCTCAATGCAGCATCAAGGCACATAGAATGGTTCGAATTTCGTTGTCAATCCGAGCAAGGCGCTGTACTTGCATGTACTGCATCAGCGGACTTGGAAGAGCTCGTCGACTCGGATACTCTCCGGGACTTTCTAATTCAACATGCCGGTATCATATATCAGCACGCCATTTCTATTCGGCGAATTTCAGATGAAGATTCTCTCTACATTGTTTCTGGCTGTATCAAAACCAACAGCTGGGCGATTGCAGCTTACCGAGATCCAGCAGAAGCTCCCGACGACCTCCTTACACTTTCTAGGAGAAAGACGGATTCAGGCCAAGTTTCTATCTATGATTGGATTAATAGAGGGACTGCCGAGGCTCGGTTTGGACCCCATTCATCGGAGTCGGGACCAAACAAGAGAAAGGACCAATGTCTCTTCCTTCAAGGCTTCAAATTAGCACTTTCACGCAAGTTCCGAACCCGGTTGAAAGGCCTACAGTTACCGGTGAGAGACAGTCACCCATCCAGCTCGAAGGGAGCGAGTCAAGGCCCATCTCCCAACAACGATGATCGAGAAGGAACGGCTGGCCAAGGTTCATCGCAAGGCAACCACTCTGGATTCGGGACCTCGAATAGTTCGGGAAGTTTTTCCTCAACGAGAGACGGTGACGCTCTCCCGTCAGAGGAGTTCCAGGTCAGCGATTTCCCCGATCTATCGGGAAGCCCGGTACGTCCGTTCTTGTGCGAAGAGGTTTATCTCAAATTTGATGTTTAATTATGTCCATAGACCTTCCACCCCTGTGACAAGATCGCAGAGTTGCTATTGGAAATAGTGAGTCTTTCAACTGGGAATGAAGATATACCCATAAACTGACATACGGGTTCGCAATCGAGACCGGTGCAGATTGTGCGTTGTCTCACGATGATGACTGGAGGAAACGCAGTGACGAAATGTCGCCTTGGAACGGTGAGCTCATATTCCTGTGTAGCTTCACGTTCACTGAATCCTTGTTCACTAACGTAGACAATCTATGCTTTGACATAATTGCATCTAGAACGATCATAGCTCGTAATGGTAGGCGTTTACTCATCGTTTGCATAGTCGGGACTAATGAATATTCGGCTTCTTTCCAAATGCTGCTAGGAGTGGCCTGCCTGCTGCCTAGGAGTGATTATTCTTCACAAGATATGGAGCCAGGAACTCTTCTTATCAGTGAAGAAGTGGACAATGATCCCCGGTGGTATTGGCAATCCCCGTACCTCCGGCTAAGGTCTCAGGGCACTCCATCGATGACGAATACTAGTAGTTGTTACTCTACGCCAAGTATTGGCGCGCCACCGACGCCGGGTGATTTCAGTCCGTTCCCCGCTGCAAGCGTGTACAGTCCGTTCCCCACCTCAAGCCCCTACAGTGATCCCGCGCGATTTAGCGATTCATGGGGACGACCTGCTCCTAAAGCACGCCAACTGGTGGGGGAATCGCCTGTTATTAATGTCAGAACCGGAGGTATGTCTAGTCTCGGTGGATCCCCCGCAATCTTGGGCCCGTCAATGCTTGGACCGGCTTACGCACCTGAGCCGTTCGGAGCACCTTCAATGGCAATGGCGGCACCTACTAGTGCATGGGCATGGGGTATGGCTGCGGAACCTGCGGGTTTGACATGGGGTATGGATATGATGCCTGCGCGTATGCCGGCCATGGGTCGATCTCGTACAGGGACTGCTGCGCTTCGACAGGAGAAGCCACAGCAAGTTGGAGCAAACCGGGTGCATCATTTCATGGAAGGAGAGGACTGTGAGTCTTTCTATGCTTCTCTTTTCATTCGACGCTGATTGTAGATGAATTTCAGATGGCCCGGTGTTGACACCAATGATTGTGTGTATCGTGGAGGCCAAGCTACAGTTGAATCCAGTGCTCCTTTCCCCTCTCCATGCTGGATCAAACCGCACGTACTTGACGTGGAACCTTCTTTGTCCTACGAGTGATATCCACTACTCCCTCGACCCAGCACACAAGTCGTGGTCCGGACGGAACAGTCCCGCAACCTTCCCTCGTACAACTCAGCTTCTAATCGTAACCGAACCCCTCAAGTATCCGTGGTGCATTCCCGTGGACGCGCAGAATGAAAATATTGGGGTAACCTGTGGGGAGATTATGGATGCCGTGGAGAGGTCGATGAGGGCTGTGATCGCCAAGAAAGATTGGGATTCTGTTCTGAGTACGGAACTCCGGAATGAAGCCCTGGCTTCGTACAAGAGGAACCGAGGACGAGGGGAGGGACTCGATTTCAAAGTCCCCGGACGGGAGTTGGGTGAGGCGATGGTCAGGATGGATTTCTTGAGGGACTTCATTTATTGGGGAGGGTTGGAAGTTCTTGATACGCACCAGCCGGAGACTGAAGGTGATCATCAGTTCATCATGAGGAAATGGTTGAATCAGAATGGGCAAGGTTCGGCGGCGGGGTGGCCGTGTACCTTGGTGTTGAGGTTAGAAAGTGTGAGGTCGAGGGGTGCAGACCGGGAGAAGTCGAGAGTTGCAGACCGGCTTGCAGAACGGGAGAAGTCGAGGGGTGCAGACCGGCTTGCGCCGGAGCAGGAGAAGTCGAGCTTTATGAAGGCGAATAGCGCCGCTGAAAGGCCTAAAAAGACGATCAGGTGGGTTGATGGGTTGGGACCAAGTTCACTCTGGACGGCCCGCAATGGGTAGCAAACGGTGGAGTCGAGTAGGCATCAGAGCTCAGAGTTTGAGAGCAGTGACGTACATGAAGATAGTCGTGACGATGACCAGGAATTTGGCGTTGGGACTCGTATTTTTTCTCTCGCTACTTCGATATTTGATTTTCGCCCGCTCTGCTTTTAACATTTCATAAAGTAACCCGTTCAATTATGCAGAAGAATTCGATATGCCACAGCTACCTGATACGCGGACATACATGGTATCTAGTTGAATATTATAAACCTATACACAACATACAAAAATTTAAAAGCCCGAGTAGATATAGGATCTCTGTCAAAAGCCAACCCTATGCAGTACTTTCAGGGGTCATCAGCACTAATCGCCAACGCCTCGAGGTGCTTTATCGTCTTCTCGTCGTATATGCCATGCCTTCGATGAAGGATGAGTGATAATCAGCATGTTGCCATCGGCAATGCGAAAGCAAAGAGATAACCTACTGGTTCCTGAAGTGCCTCAAAGAGTAACGGTTCCATTCTGTCTTAGTGCACGCTGGGCAGATGAAAGTCGGCGTGACCTTCCCGGGCAAAATATTCTTTTCTGAAACTTTGTAGCAGTTGAGATACGCGGAAGTCTTCGTTTTCCTGTGTATACGAACTTCCGCCAGCTACGACGGTGCGAAAATTAGCGTCGCCTGCCTGAGGGCAGCATCGAGAGAGAGAGAGAGGGCGAAAGCTTACGAGTTTCGGCCAATGAATCACTCGGACTGGGGCCTTCGAGGAGCTATTAATGACGTCGTAGCAGAAACAATGGCATTCGAGAGGAGGCGCTTTGCTTCGAAGGTCTTTGGAGCTAGTGTCGTGCGCGAGGCCAAGAAGATCCAACACTTGAATCGTATGGAGGTATCCTGCTTCACTGAATCGAAGGTGGTCCGTCGACAGGGGATTCACTTTGCTGAATACTTGCTTTATGTAGGCTCCTGGTACTTCTTCCTTGTTTTCCGACTCTTCGTCCCGTTTGCGCTTTTTCTGCTTATATTTTGTGGGGGCCGCCACGAAACCAGCAGTTCCGCTTTTCGATAACAGCAGAAAATTGCAGCGATGAGCAAGGACATTGGGATATAGCAAGCCCTTTTCATGGCAAGATTCACATTCGAAGGAAGTGGTCGCATGGAACAGAGTTTCTCTCGAAATCTCCGAGTTTTTGGAGGAATGAGACTGCTTGACCAACTCCAACAAAGCGTCATCGTGTGTTTGCTGCCACCGGTCGACGAGTTCTGGAAGCTTAGCGATGGCGGCTTCAGTCACTTCAGCCGATGGACTCTGGCCCAGAGGGGTGTCTTCTAGAGCAGCACGGAATTCCTCCAGAAACGATATTTCCAGTAGCGTGGGGTGTACCGCTTGACCTTGATGTGGACGAGATGCCATGAACTCGGCGTAGATAGGGATGAGCCATTCTCTGATTCGACTTTCAACACAAGCGACCCTTTGCTTGAAATGATGCTTTGCCTTCTGTTGCTCCACCCATTCCAGCATTTCTGGTTCGACCTCTTCCCATTCTGTCATATATGTTAGAAACTAAAGCTGAAAACGAGCTCTCAACTCTACCTTCATCCGAAATATCTTTCTTGTAACGGCCGCCGACTAGATCGTGCTTTTTCAGCTCGTCCCTTACTTCGGGATAGTGAACTTCTTCGTTGTATCCTGAGAAAAAGTTTTATTACGACGACGATGGGCGAGGCCAGAGACAACTTGCCCAGTTCCTTCAACCGTTCGATAACTCTAAGTAAAATAGAAATTAAGCGGAGACGCAAGGTGGACAGTAAAAATCACTTACTGGTCTTGCCTCTTCAGACGGATAGAAGCTATCATTTGCTCGTCTTGTTCCAAACGTGCTTGGAAAAAGATCTCGCAGGCTTCTGCGTGCTGTGGTTGGAAGTACATCATTAACAAGGCATAGCTTGAAAACGGGGAATTCTTCGTTACCTTTGAAATCGCCTTTTGTTTCGCGGTCTGCTCAAGGAGCCATCCTCCCCTTTCTACAGGTGTAAGCTTGTCATATTCCGCCATCAGTTCATTCGCAACATCAACATGGTATTTCTCTGCAACGACCTTTGTGAGTATCAACTTATCGTTGGAAATTAATCAAAAACTCGTACTCGGATTCCATTCGGAGTAGGAATACGTCTCAAAGCTTTCCTTAGTCATTGGGACGACCGATTTGACCTCCTGGAAGGAACCAGAGAACGCTCGTGCTGTCTTGAACCTAAAAGTATCGTTATTGCAGGGTTCGGTTGAGAAATGGATGCCTCAGTGCAATGCCGCTTACTTGCAAGGTGCACACTTGTGACAGAGCTGCGTCCTAGCTTCCATGAACATTAACAATAGGAGATTAGGGTCATCGTCAGCGTTGGTAAGACATTCCTATGCACAACATTCTAATATTAGCAACAGGAGGCCTCAGAGAACCACATCAAGAACTTACGTGGCAATAGTCGGTGAACATCAAGTTTGCGTACTGTGCTTCGATCAAATCGTCCGGACACGGAGGAAGGTCTGGAATAGACGCCAGCGCTTGTGTCCAAATACTTCTTGAGGATCGAACCATCATGATTGAGCGAAGTGCCTTCGTAGTACGCGAAAGATGAATGAGATCGGCTGGCTCAAGATGGGAGAAAATCTGGTTGGTCGCAGAGTTTAGTTTGTGCGAGTGACAGCAAATAAGGATTGGACGGCATACCTCGAGCAGAACGTCGAGAGGCATTTCACGGATGTACTTCAGGATGGCGCCCTTTTCGGCATTCTGGGCCTGCTTGCGCTCACGCGCTGGGCCTTTGGAAGGCTTGCCAGTGGGTGCGGTGGATTGAGCGTGTTTCGCCCTCTTCGACCTTCGCAAATCCTGTCGGTCGGTCTTTGCCATATCGTTCCCTCAGCTTTGATTACTATGCCGGTAGATTGGAAGGTGATAGTGGGAGAGCTAAAGAATCGCGTCGTAGGTTGCGCAACGCGTCAATTCCTATGAATGGTGGCAGATGAGGCTCTGCGAAGGTGTGGCGCTGTGCTCGCGTTCGATTGCCGGGTATGGGAACCAATGTCCTACCAGCGAGTTAGGACGATAGTAGCGGTTGAGGTGTGGATAGGAAATTGGACTGAACTACAGGTCTCAATGTCGCCCCAGCCCAACCGACTAATAATTTAAATTAGGGTCGTCGGGACCGGGGCGCGTGGGAGCCCGCCTGGTCCCGACTNCCCGAGTTGAGTCACTGTTATGGCAAGCGCGTGTGCGCTGCATTGTTCGGAGGTGTGCGTGGGAAATTGACGGTGCCATTTCAGGAGATGTATTAATTACGCTGCCACACGCGTTTTCTTGTTGACCATCGACCACCATGGCCCGTCAGTCCCGTCGTCTCCAAGAGAGCGTGCAGCCGAAGTATGTTGAGTCGGACAGCGATATGGACGACCAACCTGGGCCGAGCAGCAGACCATTGAAACGGAAGCGCAAGGCGGAGTCTCCGGCTTCGAGCGCTGCCCCCGCCGATGCTGCTGTAACCACGGTCAGGAGCCAAGCTGCTGAAAAAGAGCTCGTTAGACCTGCGAAAAGGGTCAGAGGTAAACGAGGTATACTCCAACAGCTCGTTGAAATGCCCTTGGACTTGTTATTTGAGGTCCGTCTCCTCCCTCCTCCGGGACTTGAATTCACTTCGGGCTGACCGTGAGCTTTATTGCATACCTTCTCCATTTTCAGATATTTGGGGAATTAGATCCCATCGACGTTCTCAATCTGTCCCGAACCACCAAGGCGCTACGCAATATTCTCATGAGCCGTTCCTCCGCCATGATTTGGAAGGCCGCGTTGGAGAACATACACGGCCTTCCGCCATGCCCAGATGATCTCAACGAGCCTCAGTGGGTAGATCTCCTGTTCGGAAGAAATTGTCATGTATGTCCCGCTTAGTGCTGGCCCATGTTCTGGTACTCAAAATACTTGTCCCTTGACCCTAGTTTTGTGACAGGGCCAACCCAATGACCAGCCAAACGTTCGCATGGGAGGCCCGCGCCAAAGGTTGTCTGAAGTGCATTCTTGCCGAGTAAGTCCATTTTTCCTTCATGGCATCGGTCCCTGACCTCAGTTCACTAGATTCTCAATTAGAGCGTATAATTGCTATGATGGGAGGAATATCGTGGATTTGGTACCCTCAATCTATATCGACTCCCAAGGTACTGTATCCTCAATTTTATACTACATTGTCCTTTGAACTTTCTCCTGATTCTTATTGTCTTTCTAGGACGACGCTCGGATCGGGGTCTGCACTATCATAATGCAACATATAAGGAATTCGTTGAAATAGAGAAACGCTTGACCAATCTCGAAGAGCGGGAGGCGTGGTTTGAAGAGAGAAAGGCTGAGAAGCAACGCCGAGCTGAGGTATTTCTTCCACGCCTCTCTCTTGAAACTTACACTGACGTCAATAGCATGCTTCTCTTTGCAAAGCTTGGTTCGGCCAGCGCCTGTCGGAGCGCGCAAATGATCGAGAAGAGCTTCGCAAACAAAGGAAAGAGCGGTAAGTGGACAAATCCGCTCCTGTGACTGGTATAGCTGATAATGAATGGGATAGCTTGCGCAAGAAGCTGATAGACCTTGGGTACAGCTCAATGGTCGAGCTCGCGTTTGGGCGTCACGATTTCTGGAAGGAGCCAGTTATTGCGGGGGCTTTAAAGAAGGACATGACAGATAGGGGTAGGTCATCCTCCGGCTTTCCTTCATCGACAAAGCTGACGTTTCCCAGTTTGGGCTGGAATGGAGGAAAAGGTTATCGATATCATGGAAGGATTTCGCGACGAGTACCTTGAGATCGAACGCGCGAAGCAACGCAAGTCAAGGTTCCAATGGCTCCTCGATCTTCACAAGTCCTACGTGGAGAGTAGGCCGCTGGGCGAGCTGACCATTCCGGTAGTGGACCTTTTTGCCTGCGACGACGTTCGCAATGTTCTTATGTCCGATCCGCTCGAGGAACCGCTCAAACCAGAAGTCGCCGAAGCCATTATAGAATGCATTCCAGAGTATACCGCTGAATGGCTCTCAAAATCGAAGCAGAAGCTCCTTGACCTTGTGAAGCCTGAGGCCGCTACGCTGAGTATTGCCCCGAAAAATATCACTGAAGAGACTTTGGATCTCGCCATCGTCGTCTTCGAATGCACCAAATGCTACAGCTATAACAACGACGATTTACAGCACCTAAACCGCGCCCTCAGGCACAAGTGCACTCTCGATCGTCCTGGTTATGGTTATAAAGAAACGGGTGACAAGGAATTGGATGCATTCTCTGAATACTCCAGCAAAATAATGTGGAACGAGACAAACGCACTGAAACTCAGACCTCAGGGAGCGAAGTGGTTAATTCCCGCTATCCGACTACTCGGACTCGACCCAGCAACCACGACGGTTGAGACTTTGGATGCGCTGGACCCGATATTCGAGCTGCAATATACCTATCAAGGCCAATTAACGGCTACCTGGAGAGGTGTCATGGTACAGTACCTTCTGCTTATTTTCCAACGCTACGATTGACAAGGACAATCAACCTAGACGCCCAAACCCAGATCTGAATTGAAGATCGTAGATGAAGAGACTGCGACTTATGTTAGGGCGCATTTGAATACGTTGATGAGAAGCGAAAGAACGCTGTCGAATTACAGGGGGCTTCATTGCACCCACTGCAGGACGTACGAGAAAGTTAACTCCGAAAGCTTGAGGAAGCACTTGAAAGAAGTGTAAGTATCGAGTCCTCCTCGTTCGCTTTTGCGCTTTTGACTGACCAATTGTCCGAACGGTCTAGACATAACATTGATCCGGCTACCGATGAAGATGTTTGGGTTAACTGGGATCGCAAACACGAGAGGTTGACTTGGTTGTATTCTAAGCACCCAGGGGCGACTATCATCTAGGTCCCAGCTGTTACGGTTCAGGTCGCATATTTTTCTTGAATCCCCTCTCTCTTGCATACTGCTTAGAACGGTGCCTCGTCTTCGATATACGATGCGGGATATCTTCTCGGACCATGTTTCGGCAGACCAAGCACTCACATTGGACTCAAAGACGATGCATTTACTTATTAGCATATATTCTTGAACCTTATCATATCAAATTCGAATTCATTTATATATTATCTTCATAACCGTTGAGAAATTCGGCCCTATACATGACGGGTGTCATCCAGGCCTACGTACTACCACCTCCGAGACTGATATACTGCTCTAACAAAGGGAAAGAAAGCCTCCAGAGGTTCAACCGGTTTACATAGGCCTTGACTCCGTCTACGCCATCTGGATGCTCGACTCCGTGACTGTAGGTGGTTCATATCGTCAGCACAGTTCCGAGAGGTCGCCATTGAGCGACGTCAGGAGGCAGGGGCGATGTACTCACTCTAATAACAAGTGGTCCTCCATGGAATCTCGAGGGAAACCCCCTTCGGACATGCAAATGTAACAGTCGAGGCGCCTAGTCCAAGCGGGCGGTTGCCTCGCTTGTTCGGCATTGGTGGCTATGACGACGTCTTGGCCTTCGAGTCTTGCGAAACATTCTGGGTGGAGTTCGGAGCTGTCGTGCGTCTTGCATGTTTGGATCTACGGAGTAAAAGTACACGGAAAGCAAGCCACCCGTCACACGAGTCTAACAGTGAGTCCAAATGTTTCAGGCCTAGGGGAAGGAAACACGTACAGCTCTCATCCACCTAGCACCCCTCCGTTTGGGTACCACCGGGTCCGGTTGCGCCAAAGGAGGCACAGGAACCTGGGCTGCTTGCCGAGTCTTCAAATTCCTCGTAGACCTCCTCGTAGCCTGCTTAGTAGCAACCTGAGGAGATATCTTCTTGATTCCAGTCCTATCCTCGTCGAAACACTGACAGAGACACTCCACATACGGCTGCTTCTCTTCCATATCGCGCACAGTGGTAGTCGAGCTCCAACCAAGCACGTCGAGCATAGACAACATATGCTGGTGCGTTGCATCGTCGAACTTGATTTTAGGTTCCAATCCTCTCCAAATTCTTATAGAGGATCTGGTAAGTAGGATGAGCGTAACGTCGTCCTTGACACTCGGGATGTCTGGAAGTTCAATGTCCTGTGGTACGATGGGTGTGGGCATCCCAAGGCTACCAGCAAAATCTTGCGATTTTGGTTTCCAGGATTCAGTGAACAGACATCGGTGAACGAGGATGAAGGGATACAGGATTTTTTGGTTACAGTCGGTGCAGTGGAAGATCGTAGAAGCCAGTGGGAGTATTGTTTGAGCCGAGATCTCGTCCGCAGGAGTGTTTTTGTACGTGGAGGATTTCCGCACTACATCAAGGACTTGCTCTATCCTGTTATTCCTCCATTCCTCGACGAACTTAGGTAGTTGTGCGATGGCGCTTTCAAAGAGATTGGCTGAGAGGTCTTGGTCGAGTGGGAGAGTACACAACGGTGTGCGGAAGGCTTCGGTCAGACAGACTGCATATAGCGGTGGGATGACGGTGTTGGGCGGATGGGAGAATAAGAGGGATGTGTACGCTGGCTTGACCCAAGTGTTGATGCGATCTTGCAGTAAATGTCTAGCTTTGGTTTTGAACCGGCTTTCTCTGCGAATCTCCATTACGGCAACCATCCTTTCCTTCATTGATTCCCATTCTACTCAACGTCGTTTGAGTACATAGTCTTGCTGCTGGAGATGAGGGGAGGAGTACCTTCGTCAGTAAGTTCTTTCGCCGGGTGGCCCCAGCCATAAGCTACGTAAGGGAGTGCTTGAGCTTGATCGACTTCCTCGGCCCACCCTGCCAAGACCTTATGTTAATACCAAAGAGACCATGGTGCACACGGTACTAGGTGAGCCCCAACTCACCCAAGACTCTCAGTTTTTGTCTGATCCTGATGTGAACCTGTCAGTTGGCGGCTTGAAAGAGCCTGAGAAGGCAAGGAAATACTGACTGCTCTAGACGTCTTCCTCTGATTGCACCTTCACGTTCTCTCTCTCTTTCTTCTACTTTAACGAGATAATCTTCACAAGCGTTGCCATGCTGGGTAGAAAGTCCGCTAAGCTTGGGAACGTAACCACCGATGGCAGTTGCGTGTGCCTATACCTTTTCTTTTGCAACCCAAATCTTCCTCTGCTCTTCCTTCCAAGCTTTCTTCGCTTTGGTTCCCTTGATGTTCTTGTAATCCGCGTAGAGCATCAGAGCAGTTTTTACATGGAACCTGGTACGCTTGTCTATAGCTCGAGGGTCTAAAAAGGCAATGGTTAAACGGGAAAGGTCAAAAGCGCTTTGAGGAATTAACCAAGATTACCACCACTTTTACAGGAATAATTTTGCAATTCAACTTTCGTCAAACGGTTCGTCGTTGCTGGAACGAACTCGGCTAGGGCCAAGCCAATCTTTTCTGGCAATTCTTGCCAGCGTTTGAAGCTGCGTTTACGAACGAGCGCGACGAGATATGAAAGGATCCACTCGAAGAGCGATATGCAGTACGCACTGTTTGAGGCTGCAAGCCCTACATAGCTGAGTTCGTGCTTCTAGGTAAAGGAGCAATGTCTCGTCCTTCCCTAGTTTCGAGAGTGGCCGAAGGCATTCCTGAATATCCAGTCCATTGGTAGTCCGTTGGTGCTAAGTTCCATGATGCCAAGCCGTACTTACGTGACAGTGGTCGGTAAACATCAAGTAGGCGTATTGAGGCTCTGACAGATCGTCAGGACACGATGGAAGGTCCTCCACAGCGGATAGGACATGGGTCCAAATGGACTTTGAAGCACGATTCATTAGAAACTTTCTGAACGACTTGGCTGTGCGTGCGATTTGTAGCAAGTCAAGCGGAGGGAGGAGCTTGAGTATCTGTGAAGTACCATGTTAGAGCGCCGGAGAATATCCGAGATGGAGATACTGCAAGACAGATCAGTACCTCGCAAAGGATGTCCAGAGGTAGATCAATGAGCACGTCATGCTTGAGAGCGCTCTGAGAAGTGCCCGGGGTATTATCTTTATCTCTTGAACTGCTCGTTTGGTTCTTTGGTAAGTTGAGTTTACGTGTCTTTCGAGAAGACCCTTTCGCCATGGTGGTTGGAGGAAGAGTTTGTTATCACTTTCCGCAGACTGGTTTGTCAATGACTCTTAGTCTGTTGGATCTGACGGCGAGATTGAGGCTATACACCATAATCCACGTGGCGGCTACGATCTATGATCACAGGATTCACTAGTATATCATCATCATAACCGTTGAGAAATTCAAGGTATACATGAAGGATGTCCATCGAGGCTACGTGCCACTTCAGATATCAAAATACAGCTCTAACTCAGGATACGTTAGCTTCCAAAGGTTTAACTCGTTCACGTACGCGTACGCCTTGACTCCGTCTACACCATCTTGATGCTCGACTCTGTGCCTTTGTGTGGTTGCGAAAAATGTATGGCAAGCACAGTTTTGAGGGTCGGCATAAAACGAGGTCAGGAGGCGACCCATGGCATTCTCTGAATACTCTATCAAAAGAACGTGGAACGAGACGAACGCACTGAAGCTCAGACCTCAGGTAGCGAAGTGGTTGATTCCCGCTACCCGACTACTTGAGCTCGACCCAGCAACCACGACAGTTGAAACTTTGGATGCGCTGGACCCGATATTCGAGCTGCAATATACTTATCAAGGCCAGTCAACGGCTACCCAGAGAGGTGCCACGGTACAGTACCTTTCTGCTTATTTTCCAACGCTACGATTGACAAGGACAATCAACCTAGACCCCAAACCCCAGATCTGAATTGAAGATCGTGGATGAAGAGACTGCGGATAATGTTAGGGCGCATTTGAATAGTTTGATGAGAAGCAAGAAGTGTAAGTCTCGAGTCCTCCTCATTCGCGTTTGCGCCTGACCGACCAATTGTCCGATCCGAACGATCTAGACGCAAAATTGATCCAGCTACCGATGAAGATGTTTGGGTTGACTGGGATCACAAATACGAGAGGTTGACTTTCTTGTGATCGAGGTACAGAGGGGCGACTATCATCTAGTTCCCAGCTGTTACGGTTCTTGAATCCTTTCTCTCTTACATACTGCTTAGAAAGTTGCCTCGTCTTCGACATACGATGCGGGATATCTTCTCGGACCATGTTTCGGCAGACCCAAGCCCTCACATTGGACTCAAAGACGATGCATTTACTTATCAGCATATATTCTTGAACCTTGTCATATCAGATTCGAATTCACTAATATATTATCTTCATAACCGTTGAGCAATTCGGCCCTATACATGACGGGTGTCATTGAGACCTACGTACTGCCACCTCCGAGACTGATATACGACTCCGACATAGGGTAAGAATGCTTCCAGAGGTTCAACTCGTTTACATAGGCCTTGACTCCGTCTACGCCATCTGGATGCTCGACTCCGTGACTGTAGGTGGTTCATATCGTCAGCACAGTTCCGAGAGGGCGCCGTTGAGCGACGTCAGGAGGCANGGGGGGAAGTACTCACTCTAATAACAAGTGATCCTCCATGGAGTCTCGAGGGAAACCCCCTTCGGACATGCAAATGTAACAGTCGAGGCGCCTCGTCCAAGGGTGCGGTTGCCTCGCTTGTTCGACGTTGGTGGCTATGACGACGTCTTGGCCTTCGAGTCTTGCGAAACATTCTGGGTGGGGTTCGGAGCTGTCGTGCGTCTTGCATGTTTGGATCTACGAAGTAAAAGTACACGGAAAGGAAGCCACCCGTCACACGAGTCTAACAGTGAGTGCAAGTGTTTTAGGCTTAGGGGAAGGAAATACGTACAGCTCTCATCCACCTAGCACCCCTCCTCTTGGGCGCCACCGGGTCCGGTTGCGCCAAAGGAGGCACAGGGACCTGGACTGCTTGCCGAGTCTTCGAATTCCTCGTAGACCTCCTCGTAGCTTGCTTAGTAACAACTTGAGGAGGTATCTTCTTAACCCCTATCCTAGCCTCGTCGAAACACTGACAGAGACACTCCACATACGGCTGCTTCTCTTCCATCTCGCGCACAGTGGTAGTCGGACACCAGCCAAGCACGTCGAGCATAGACAACATATGCTGGTGTGTCGCATCGTCGAACTTGATTCTAGGTTCCAATCCTCGCCAAATTCTTGTAGAGGATCTGTTAAGTAGGATGAGCGTAACGTCGTCCTTGACACTCGGGATGTCTGGAAGTTCAATGTCCTGTGGTACGATGGGTGTGGGCGTCCCAAGGCTGCCAGCGAAATCTTGGGATTTTGGTTGCCAGGATTCAGTGAACAGACATCGGTGAACGAGGATGGAGGGATACAGGANTTTTTTGGTTACAGTCGGTGCAGTGGAAGATCGTAGAAGCCAGTGGGAGAATTGTTTGAGCCGAGATCTCGTCCGCAGGAGTGTTTTTGTACGTGGAGGATTTCCGTACTGCATCGAGGACTTGCTCTATCCTGTGATTCTTCCATTCCTCGACGAAATTAGGTAGTTGTGCGATGGCGTTTTCGAAGAGATTGGCTGAGAGGTCTTGGTCGAGTGGAAGAGTACACAACGGTGTGCGGAAGGCTTCGGTCAGACAGACTTCATATAGCGGTGGGATGACGGTGTTGGGCGGATGGGAGAACAAGACGGATGTGTACGCTGGCTTGACCCACGTGTTGATGCGATCTTGCAATAAACACCTGGCTTTGCTTTTGAACCGGTTTTCTCTGCGAGCCTCTATTGCGGCAACTATCCTCCCCTTCATTGATTCCCATTCTACTCCAGTATCATCTGAGTACACATTCTTGCAGCTGGAGACGAGGAGAAGAGTACCTTCGTCAGTAAGTTCTTTCGCCGGGTTGGCATAGCCATAAGCTTCAGAAGGGAGTCCCTGAGCCTGGTCGACTTCCTCGGCCCACCCTGCCAAGATCTTGTGTCAATACCAAAGAGATCGTGCTGCACACGGTATATGAGCCCTAACTCACCCAAGGCTCTCAGTTTTTCTCTGATCCTAATGTGAACTTGTCAGTTGATGGCTTGAAATACAGAGAGAAGGCGAAAAACTGCTGACTGCTCCAGACGTTTTCCTCTGATTGCATCTTCGCGTTCCTCTTCTCTTTCTTCTACTTTGTCGAGATAATCTTCACAAGCGTTGCCATGCTGTGTAGAAGGTCCGCTAATCTTGGGAACGTAACCACAAAATTCAGTCGCGTATATACATACCTTTTCTTTTGCAGCCCAAATCTTTCTCTGCTCTTCCATCCAAGCTTTCTTCGCTTTGGCTCCCTTGATTTTCTTGTAATCCGCGTGGAGCACCAGAGCAGTTTTCATATGGAACCTGGTACGCTTGTCTTTCGCATCTTGAGGGTCTAAAAAGGTGCAATGGTTAACCGGAAAAGATCAAAAGCACTTCGAGGAATTAACCAAGACTACCACCGCGTTTATAGAAAGGACCTTGCAATTCAACTTTCGTCAAACGGTTTGTCGTTGCTGGAACGAACTCGGCTAGGGCCAGGTCGATCTTTTCGGGTAATTCTTGCCAGCGTTTGAAGCTGCGTTTACGAACGGGCGCGACGAGATATGAAAGGATCCACTCAAAGAACGACACGCAGTACGCACTGTTTGAGGCTGCAAGCCCTACATAGCTGAGTTCGTGCTTCTAGGTAAAGGAGCAATGTCTCGTCCTTCCCTGGTTTCGAGAGGCATTCCTGAATACTTATCCAGTCTCCGTTGGCCAAGTTCCATGATGCCAAGCCGTACTTACGTGACAGTGGTCGGTAAACATCAAGTAGGCGTATTGAGGCTCTGAGAGATCGTCAGGACACGCTGGAAGGTCCTCCACAGCGGATAGGACATGAGTCCAAAGGGACTTTGAAGAAGCACGATTCATTAGAAACTTTCTGAACGACTTGGCTGTGCGTGCGATTTGTAGCAAGTCAAGCGGAGGGAGGAGCTTGAGTATCTGTGAAGTACCACTTTAGAGCGCTGGAGAATATCCGAGATGGAGATACTGCAAGACAGAGTCAGTACCTCGCAAAGGATGTCCAGAGGTAGATCGATGAGCACGTCATGCTTGAGAGCGCTCTGAGAAGTGCCCGGGGTATTATCTTTATCTCTTGAACTGCTCGTTTGGTTCTTAGGGAAGTTGGGTTTGCGTGTCTTTCGAGAAGACCCTTTCACCATGGTGGTTGGAGGAAGAGTTCGTTATCACTTTCCGCAGACTGGTTTGTCAGTGACTCTTAGTCTGTTGGACATGACGGCAATGCCGATTGAGGCTATACACCATAATCCACGTGGCGGCTACGATCTATGATCACCGTGACAGGATTCACTAGTATATCATCATCATAACCGTTGAGAAACTAGGTGGCGTGGCAGTGCCACCCCTTATTCCTTGCTTCAGCAACAGCTCCTGACTCTGCCGCTTGCTTTACAGTCGTTTGCATAACAATCTGCGCGATTTTTTCTCTCCTCTCGTCGTTTGACAGGTTGATGTGACCAGTAATGAGTAATGTCACGCTAGTGCTTTGAGGGCGTACGATGCAGAGTTGGTATGACGTATATGAATATTTGCTAAATAAGAGACATGAGCTCGAACATTGAGCTGAGATCCGGTGACTAGATTCCACCGCATTTGGTGTGTGACCCAGCTAGCTTGCGCGCTCAAAAATCGAATCGCGCAGATTGTTATGCAAACGACTGTAATTGACATCCAATCGCGAAGAAACTTATGGCACTCGTGTGAAACCTACTCTGTCATTAACACTGCACTTCTGAACGCATACAATAATATCTACTACTTTGAATCTGCTTTTTCCTACTGTTACTGAGACCTTCACGCTTCTGAACTGCGCTTGCTGACGCACGCCTGCAGCGTGCTCGTGCTCGCGTGAGGGGAGGGGGGAGGCTAAGTGCTGCCATTGGAAGCAGGAAGGTTGCACGAGCAGAGAATGACATGGGGAGGATGAGAAYCATACACATTTTTAAATAAATCTAATGGTTTTCCGTCGAGTTGATGGAAGAGATAGGAGAATCTCTGCTCTGGCTAATGATGAAGGTGATGGCCTTGGTTGCAAACTTGTACATCGTCACACTTATTGCCTTATTGTCAGCTGGGAAAGCCTTGCTGAAGCAAAGAACACCTGCGGTGACCCTCAACCTGACCTGGACCCTCACCAAATTTATAACCTGGGCATAAGGGGGTGTTTGACCAGTCAAGTTAGCTGCAAGCGCATTATATCCACACTCCAGAAAATTCTTGACCAAATGGCGGTTTAGGAAACCGTGCCCAAGCTATAATGTAAGTCGTGCAAGTCGCGCAAGGTGTACCAGCGGGTGCCATCAACACCTCAATCACGTCGCCCATCGCGTAGCGCCGCTGTCAAATCACCCGTGCTCAACGTTCCGCCTGATCCCGCCCCTTTCCTGCCTTCTGTTAGATCTCACTCGGACTCGGGCGAAATCTCACAAAATTCGGAGAGCGCGTACCCGTAGCTACTCGCGTAGAAATGAAATGATATTGAAATGATGAGATTCCTGAAATGTACTCATTCATGGGGGGTGCGCACACTGCCTTAGAGTGAATTATACCGTCTACTGACGTATGGCACAGGTCCTCAGGCCTCAAGGAGCATGAAAGGACCAATGATCTAACTGTTGGAGCCCTAATAATAAGTCCAAAGGTCAGCTAGACAAGCTCTGCCTTGAGAATCAACGAGAACATTGCCGCCTTTGAGGTCTTCATGGACGATTTTGTTCCTATGGAGGTATGAAAGGCCAGAAAGGATGTCCAGGAGCTATAGCGACCGTGCACTTGAGTGTATCATCATGAAGCAAAGGAGATTCAACACGGACCAGCAAAGGCCTTCTCAAATTGGGATGCTTCTTGAGATATTGTACGACTGTTCCGTTCGCAAGGAACGGTGAGACCAGGTAAACTTTTCCAAAGTCGTTATCAGGCCGGAAGACGCCCTCGAAAGGAAGAAGGTTAGGGTGGCGATGGTTATACCAGATGATCGTCTCTCTGATCAAAAGCTGGCCAAGGAGTATTAGAAAGGCCATTCGACATAAAGACATCTTGGGTGAATTAGGATTACCTCAACCAAGGCTTCTCGGATACCGTCTGGCTGAGACTGCCNTGTGAATTCGATACTTCTTCAGACATATCTCTTGACCTCGATGAAGGCCTCGAAATATGTCAACATTTGGAGTTTCGATGAAAACTTCACCAATTTCTACGCCAGGAAGACTATACGATTTGGGAAGGAGTTTGGCACGTCTCGAAAGTCGGAGGAGAGCCTGCATGAACTTTGTAGACGGTTGGACGCAAAGAAACTCCAGGCTGATGAGCTTGAGAAAGGGCATGATAAAATAGAGGCTGCTTACCCATTGTAATGTGTTAACTAGCAACTGGGCCTGCTCGCCCCGATATTGGAGAAGACGTCGATAAGACTTCCTGGTAGAAAGAATTGCATCTAGCGAAGAGAAGAGGTCCTTGTGGGCCTCTTCGAAGACCCTTCGATATCCTGAGGCATCGAGGACTTGCAAATTTTTCTCCAACTGGTCCCACCAAAAGCGCTGGTTGGGCTGGATTGGTGTAACACGTGAAGCCGAGGGTTCAACCTGTTCGGGAATGGAGTGTGAGGCCAGTGTGGGAGAGCCCGAAGCTTTGTCTGCGTCACCGCAGAAAAGATGCAGTACAGAGTTCATGGACATCGACATGACAGGTGACGCGGCCTGGACAGCGTCTCCAGTGGCGATGGGCGGGGCCACAATTTTATTGCCTCGCCTCCGCTTCTTCCTTTTGAGGAAGAGATGTTCGGATACGCCATCTCTACCCTCAGAGCTGAGTGGATCCGAGGAAGTTCGTGGCGAAGGTGGGACGAGAGAGGAAGGGCTCTCAAGATGTTGAGATCGCATTATAGTTCCTTGGGTCACCGAGAGTTGGGAGCGGGTAAGTGATCAGTGAAAGGCCCACAGTTTATATATCGTCAGATGAACCCCGTATGTAAATTACATGCAGCCGTCACAAGTTTTGAGCCTGCGAGAGTCATTGGTCCGTTATAATCTGAGGCAGGAAACCATCCAAATAAGGAAGGTATATAGATCCTCGAGATGCAGGGCGAACGGGTGGAAATCCAACAGTGACTGAGGAACGCGGCGCACATAGACCAATCCAGAACGCGGTGTGCTGCCGGGGCGAGCTGGGGCGTTTATGCCATAAAGCAAGTATCATTTTACTTCTTTTTTTGTTTTTCAGGAAAGCCTAAAACAAGACTTCAATTGAATACATACAAGGCCACCCTGACTTCGGATTCGATTTCAAGGTATGCCGTCCGTCTTCTTCACTTCTCAGCGGGTTTTGATCGTAGGGAACCCTAATTCTTTAATTTCTCTGCGCATGTTTTAGTCGTAGGCAATCTACAGGCGCTTGTTTGTCATGACGGAGTAGGTCTTTCCCTGACCCCTCAGTCTGGTAATTGACATCGTACCAGATCTGCGATTCCAATTACAACGGATATTCAACGGATGAGCTCTTTTTCGTGAGTGTGATACTTTGTTCCCCGTGAAACGGGCGTCATTTGTTGACTGGCGGCCGCCCCTTGATTGGACCACGAATAGCGAGGAAGGCAGTAAACTTAACAACCCTTTTAACCTGAAGCTCTTACCTTGAAATTACCACCAAACCCGTAGGCCTTGGGAGGCGAAGGCCCGAATGCTCAATGGAAAGTAGGTACCATCTACATACTGGCGAGTTGGATCCGCTATAAGTTCAGTCTATTCGCAGATCCAGCCCGCAACCCCTGATTCACGGGAGTAAGGACTAATACCGCCTTTCTGAAACTGAAGGTATCGTGGCGTTCCACGCCCTCCAATGGGTAGACAGCTGAAATTCCTGCCCCTTCCAGCCATGTCGTGCCCATGGATGGGGTCATATTCAAATGACGGTAGCCGACCATCGATTGTGTAAGCCTGAAATGGCACTTCGAACTCCTTAGATGGTTCGATTAGTTCGTAGGTGAGAATATTTGACACCTGACCCAAACCTGACCCCCAACCTGACCCTCTCCACCTAGACCCTCACCAAATCTCCAGCCTATTAGCTGCAAGTGCGTGATATCCACATACTCCAAATAATTCTTGATCAAATGGCGGTTCAGGAAGCCGTGCCCAAGGCATAATGTAAGTCGTGTAAGTCGCGCAGGGTGTACCAGCGGGTGCCATCAACACGGATCATGGTGTCCGCGCTCAACGTTCCGCCTGATCCCGCATATTTCCCGCCTCCTGTTAGATCTCATTCGGACTCAGGCGAAATCTCACAAAATTCGGAGAGCGCGTACCCGTAGCTACTCGCGTAGAAATGAAATGATATTGAAATGATGAGATCCCTAAAATGTACTCCTTTATGCCGTCTACTGACGTATGGCACGGGTCCTCAGGCCTCAAGGAACATGAAAGGACCAATGGTCTAATTGTTGGAGCCCTAATGATAAGTCCAAGAAGCACGCTTTGCTCATGTATCATACCGAATTAATTCTACAACGAAATCCTACTCTTTATAGCATCTGCTAACCAAAGATACTTCGTTATCCTGGTTAATGCCACTGGGAGCGCAACATTTGGTCAAGGTGCGCTAACGTCAATAGGGCTGTTTGAGGGAGGCACAGTGACCCTGAAACACAATAGATGTCACGGATGCTATCGCCGAAGATTGGGGAGACCTTTCGTCGACATGGCCAACGGGTGGGAATACATACCTCGAGAAATATCCAAACACTGCAATACGAATATCAGCCAGGCTAACCCTAGACTAGGTTTGGCTCGGAGGATGAATCCAGGAACCTGACGTTGTAAGACTTAATCCCGTTTCTACCTTTTCCGCTCATCGCGTCGCCAAAGTATGGGGAAGAGCGCAAAGCTACACAAGCGTGTGGTAAGATTACCCCTTCTCATCGCTATAGGGTCATCTTTACTCAACAGAAGTGTGATAGAAAAAGCCGAAAACTCCGGGAGGCGTAAGCACGGCGACCGGCACCTCCACACAGACCCAAGCGCAGGCAGCGAAAAAGAAAGCTACTCTCAAAGACAAGGCGTCGAAAGGGAAATCGGACAGACAGGGGCCTGTACTGGGTGGTGCGGATTATGTTTCCCTTCTCATGGGAGGGAGGCGAAAGGCTCGAGAAGAAGCAGCAAGGCTTCCAACAGATGACGACTGATTCTCTCTTCGCCTGCAACGAGAAGAACCCATCAACTCGAATGCTTTTTGTTTTTACCAAATCGTCGACTGGATCGGGACTTCTGCGCTTCAAGAAGATGCGTTCAAGCGTCGCTCGGGGGCGATAGCGTCCAGACAGATTTTGGCGAAGCGGCCGCGTCGGCGCGCGCTGGGCGAATACCCGAACCGTAAAAAATTGTTGGAGAGCGATTATCGATTGTCCATCAAGAAGGGCCTACTACATACGTACATGCACAAGTAGCTACAACTATCCTACGGATTACAAGTATGTACTATGAGGAGGGAGGGAGGAGGGAATCGATATTCCAACCTGGCGAACGCGAATATTGTCCATGGTAAAAATACAGTGTCCTAAAAGTTGGATTGGGTGAATTWAAAAAAANGTGTCACGAATGAACGAATGGCGTGTACGAATGAAGATGCACTGAGGTTACAAACTCGAAAATAGAAAACCATAGAGAAAGGGAGAAAAAGCATCATGTCTATCTAGCAATCCCAACACCATACCAGTCCGAAGTGCTATCCCCAGCACTGCTTGCAGCTATCGAAGCACGACCAGGAGCTAGTCTAACGACCCGTGGTGATGTCGGAAGAGCCATCGACCCACCAGGCGTCCGGGACGGTAACCCAGATGACCGGGGTGAAGGTTGATACAACCTCCTTCCTGCTTGCTCGACAACCGAATCCGCGGGCGAAAATGGATTCGTGTTTGACATGAACGAGAATCGCGACTCGGTAGCAGAGAGGGGTCCTGCCGGAATATCCGAATTCACCTTGAGCAACCGTCTACCGCCGCCGCCAACGAACTCTGGCGACGGTGAGGGAAGTACCGCTGAAGAAGAGATGGCTGGGTTCGCAGAGTAATCCTGACTTCCTCCGAAAAGCACCATTGGGATGGAACCCTCCCTGCTGCGCCCTTCTGACTGTTGCATCGCCATGTTCAGCATCCCTTCGATATCGAGCGAGGTAAGCGATAACCGGTCGGCCTCGTAGTTCGTCTGCGGATCGACATTGCGCGTTTCCGAAAGCGCGATTGAAGGCCTGCCATGGTGGTGTCCCGATTCAGGACTCTGCTGCTGAGGGTCGGGAGACATTTGCAGTCGCCCATAAGGCAGAGTCGGGACAGTGTCAACTGGGGTAGGGGTGGGGGNTAACATTTCCTTGGCCGACTGGTTCGAGAGGCACCGACGTGTATGTAGGATCGACGACTGAGCCGGTGCGAATGCGGCTGGTTTCAGCCAGATTGGGCCGCTGAAATCCTTTTTCGTTGGAGCTCTGGAACATGCGAGACCCATCGAATGAAGCCAACTCCCGCCGCCTTCGTTTCTTCCTCCTATCGTAAATGATAAAGATGACCATAGCCAGGGCGATAAGGACCACGGCGCCCCCACCAGAGGCAGCCCCAATGATGATCGTCCTTGAAGGATTGACGGTTAGTGCCATGGCAAATAATTTGTTCGGGATGCTCACCTCTTTGAAACCACTCCTGAAGTCGGTGTAATCCCAAGTTGAGCCTCAGCATCCTTTTCGGCCTGCAAGCACTCCTCAGAACTTGATTCATCGCCTGAAACTGATGATTACCAGCGGAGTCAGTGAGCTTCTTGATAGAGTAGCTCAAAGTCAAACGCGACGTACCAGAAATCAGAGAAGTTGTTTCACGGATGCCGTTACTTCCATCGATGAGGAACATAACTTTTTTNGTTCTGCGAAACGCTCATGATGTACTTTGCCTCCCCAGCGGTAGTGTTGTCGGAGGTACTGTCGAGTGCCAGTGATATGCCGTTGGGCTCGAACAGCCTGACCCGGGGCGCCTTGGCTACCAAGGAAGTATTGTATTGAATGGTGAACTCTTCGCATTGGGTTGGGTTGTTCAGAAGGACAAAGCGCCGCGAAATTGGGACTCCTGTCGGCAGACAGTCGGAAGAATTGCCCTGCGCTTGCGTTACTGGCCCAGGCAGAACCGTGGTGAGCTGGGAAACTTGGGCAGTGGAACGACCAGAGCTGTCGTCTAACGACGCGATGAAGCGCGTGCCAGCGGAAAGGGGGAGCGCAGTGAGCGAGATCGTTCGGGTGGTGGCCGCTAACCTCGTCAATGGAACGACGATAGGGGCCGAGTCCAGCGGCAAGATCGACAGTGTGAGGTCCCCGGACTGGACCTGGTCTATCGGATCCCCAGAGAGCAGRAGGGTGGATGGTTGACACTGCCGGACTCCGTCGGTGAAGGTGAAGGTGAGCCTTGCTTGACATGAGACGACCTGCGCGCTAAACACGAAAAGAAAAGAGAAAATAAAGAGGAAGTCGGGGGCCATAAATAAGAAACAAAAGGTGGGGGAAGAAGAAGAAGGAAAAAGAGATACAGACCAAGCTGTAAAGAACGAAGAGGTCGTGGAAGAAGAGAAACCTGTTCCTGTTCTACCAGCCGTCGCAAACGGTCGCTTCCAGTAGGAATTTGGAATACGGCCCTGGCATCAGTCGAGTATCAGGAGTACATGATCTAGAAAATATATTTCTTGGGTAACATGTCATAGAAAGAGGCAAGAACGATAGCAACGTGGAACAACGTCCGATGGCAACCTAGGCTGAAGGAGAAATTCCAAGATCCCAGAGCAACGGCTCAGGGATCATCACTGTCCCACATGCAAGCACCGATCACGATCCGCATCATACTGACACGCTTTACCTTTCCCTTTTCGGGTCATACCCGACGCTGCTATATCGGCACGTGAAGCTGGCGCTAAGGGTTCTCCACACTTCTCTTCCAACCATGATCCGGCCTTGGAGAATTGCCCAACGAATTGCCCTCCAGTCGCGCCCGTTCTCGAGCACAACATGCTCGAGGTTTGAGAACCTTCCAAAGTCAAACTCACCCATCGTTTCCAAGCTTGATTTCTTCAATTCTGTCACAGGAAATGGCAGCCAGATCCCCACTTACCGTGTCATCGACGGCTCTGGCAAACTCTTGGAGAGTGCGGAGCTTCCAGAGGTACCCTTTGTCTTCTTGAAAGCAGAATGCGGCCCTTACTTTGTCCTCGTAGATGGACGAAGCGTTTGCGAAGCGGTTATACGAGAACATGATGCTCCTTCCAACTCTGGACAATGTCTTGTACAACGTCCAGAGGCAAGGCAAGATATCATTCTACGTACGAGTCAAGGCTCCTATCCTCCCTTGTACTTCACTGACGTCTTCCGTAGATGACAGCTGTAAGTCGCCATCTAAGCAAGTTTCTTTTGGGTCCCATTTAAAGTGATTTGCCATTAAAGCACGGTGAAGAGGCGACAATTATTGGGTCCGCTGCCGGATTAGACAAGGAAGATGAGTAAGTCGCTCGCTTCTCTTCTCCATCTTTTTCAGAATGTTCTAACAGATTTCAAGGGTGCTGGGTACGTATTACTCACGATACAGGCGGAATTGTGCCTAGGCTTTGTTTCTCTCTGACATGGCACACAAGGTCAATACCGCGAGATGGGCGTTCTCCTTTGGAGAGGATTCGGCATAGACAATGTCATGGCTCAATGCTTTGGCAATGAAGAAGACTTTTCCGGTAAAGGACGCCAGATGCCTGTCGTACGTCACAAGAGGCATTTCATTCCGTACGACATATTCTTACCTGTTTTCCCTTCAATCAACAAAAGCATTTCGGATCTCCAAAGCATCACTTCCACACAATTTCTTCTCCGCTCGGAACACAGATTCCGCAAGCAGCAGGTGTTGGTTATGCCTTACGCCGTGATCCAAACCGGCGAGGTCGGTCCATCGCTGCCTGTTACTTTGGAGAAGGTGCAGCATCAGAAGGAGGTTCGTACAACCCATGACATACTTCTCAACTTCTTTTGCTTGGTTCTAACCCAAACTAATGACTTCATATAGATTTTCATGCCGGCTTGTTGCTAGCGTCTACCATCCCCTCCCCCACTTTATACATAGCCCGAAACAACGGGTTCGCTATCAGTACACCAAGTAAAGAGCAGTACCATGGGGATGGGATTGCTGCACGGGGACCTGGATATGGAATTGATACCATTCGGGTCGATGGAAACGACGTTCTGGCCGTTCTTAACGCAGTGAGGGAGGCTCGACGCCGGTGCTTGGAGCAAGGGAGGGCAGTTCTCCTTGAGGCTATGTCTTACAGGTAAGGAACAGATTCAACCTTATCACAACTCGGAGTTTTAGCTGACCGGACTATTCGTTCCAGGGTAGGACATCATTCAACTTCTGATGATTCCTTTGCCTACCGACCGCGGTCGGAAGTTGAGGATCGTAAACGGATTGATAACCCAATCGTTCGTTTCCGCCTGTTCCTTGAAGCCCAGGGCTGGTGGAATGCGGAGGCCGAGGCTGATCTGAAAGCGAGATTGAGAGCGGATGTCATGAAGTCTTTCAAACGCGCTGAAAATCTCCAGCGTCATGAACTGGGAGAACTATTCAGCGATGTTTATGCTGGAGAACAACCGTGGAACTTGGTTAGTGTTGAATCTCCTTACATACCTTCTGTTGAATTTCATTTGGCTTACCAAACTGTCAAACAATTCATAATGATAGGTAGAGCAGAAGGAAGAACTCGGCAGGCTGCTTAGGAAGTATGGCAACGCTTGGGAGCCATGGAAGAAGGAGCTCTCAAAGTTCAAGAACAACGGCGAGGACGTCATGGGCCGCGTTTAGTGGACTCGCGTCATCTAGTGTTGATATTGGTTGTAGGGACTCAACGTCAGCCATAGCCCGCTGACGTCAATTGTATGGCCAGGGTGGCCGATACGTGCTCTCACACCAACATCACCATCTCCTACAACCCCACACATACGGATTATATACACTTACCGCAATACATATTCTGCGACAATTTGATATTTTGATCACAGGCGACTCGTACTCTGGTTTTTATTTTGATTCCCGTTCACGACTCTCTATAGGTAAGTACGTACAAGAGTAAGCAATTTTTTCTCATTGCGCGCAGGACGTTTTGCGGTTGTTACGACCTCCTCCACAAGTCTGCCTGTCTATAGCTGTCCATCTGGTTACCACTACAGCGCTTCTGCCGCGGTGGTGCGGCGTTGGATTCGCCCGCCTTCGCTACATATCGACAACCTCACAACCTGGGATACAATACCCTGCATCCGGACTCAGTTCCCAGTTTCCGGTGCAGGAATATGAATCCAAGTAGCTCGGAGGCAAAATGGGTGCGAATCTAGAGTCTCCATATCGTCGCTATGATCACCCTCCAGATAATTATGTGGTGACAGCCGGTTGCAGTCCTTGGCGGCGGTGGACCTTCCTGCGCCCCCTTAGGAGTGGCTGGGAGTCGTCGCCTTCTCTTCAGCTCGAGCGAGCCGCTGAAGGTCGTTGACGACAGGGAGTTGCAGGCCTCCTGGTGTTCATCCCTCAAGCTCGATCATAGTGTTACATCGTTCGAAGGATGCCCCTAACTCATGAACGATCAAGGTACGCGTCCTTTCCGACTCGGAAAAGACCCTTTTCCCCTTGCCCTGGCGCATGAGGACGGATGCATATCTATCTCCAAAATAACATGAACGCAAGAATGAGTTTCTTGGGAAAACTTGTAACTCCTGTGTATGCGTATGATTGGAAGTACTCATGAGCGAATAACACGGATGTGACGGAAATTGAGACAGTCAGGTGGGAGACACTTCCTCCGTTGTAGATGAAAAGGGAGCTAAACGGTGGCATCTATCGTTCGTACGGATGTAGCTCATCAGACTAGGGAAAAAAAAAAACATAGCTGTCTGTCATTGGTCCATGGATATTAACTTTATTCTAGACCTTTGTTCGATTGCGGTGATGTACTTATTCTTACTGTCAACGGGTATTGACAAAGTTTAATAGTAGCTAAGTCTACGGATAGCTTCGTGATTCATATGAAATGGCATATCCATTCAAACGTTGTGTAGCTGAGGACTAGAACAAAGGTTTCAATGCCTAGGCGCTTTTCTGAATTCTAACATTAATGACCGTGTCCCATAATCGAACTTAGTGTAAAAGGAATAATCATCCCAACAACAATAAGTGCCACCCTTGAAGGAGGAGTCATTTCCTGCGCGTTGGAATTTTGGTGAGAAACGGGCTGGAGAACGGTGGCGACGTATAGAAAGCTTCCGCCCTGCATGTCCCGCCACGATTTCATGTAAGTTTACATTGTATGACGTTGGAACGAGATTGGGTTATATTACATGCAACGTTGAACGAGTGAGTAAAAAAANCGCGTAAGCCACGAACTGATCACTTACAGAAAGAAGAAGGGCAGTACCGACCCAACCACTCGACTCGTTATTGCCGAATAGGGAGAGGAGCGTGTAAGAGATAAGAGCGCTCACAGGCGTGGCGGCGCTAAACGCAGCGAGGTACGCCCTGCACTCGTGTTTGGTCAAATTGAAAGACAGCAAGGATGATGTCAATGCCAACGCCGTGGGCGCTAGTGGACAGGAGGACGAATCATATTCGATCCCGAATTAGTTAATCTGAAATACTGATTGAACATGAGGGTGGGATCGACAACGCACCTTTGTGGAGCAGCAAGGCGAGGAAAACGACCAATGTGACGCTATTCGTTGCACCATGTGTCGTCTTGGCAAGTGAAGAGACTCCTAATGCAAGGCCGTCTGCGAGGCTGTGGATCACAAGGCCAATTGTGAGAGCAAATCCTCTTTGGCGGCCATTCGATAACGATCCTCCAATTTCGAGTGGCGTCGGGGTGCTCAGAGGATTTCCGACCGAAGATGTCCGTTCCAAATCGTCCAATTCAGCGTCAAACTCCACTTGTGAAGAGGAGGTCCCACTCAATGCTACCGAAAGTCCATGGTGAGACTCTATGTGATGTGAATTTGGGATAGCGAGTTGTTCTAGGGCAAGCATAAGAATGAAGCCGACCAAAAGCGAGATTGCTATCTTTGAAGTAGGCACTTCTTTATCCAATGGATTCGCCTCGATAAGATTCTCAATCCCCCTGCCAGGTGACCACGAGGTTAGTTGGATTCTAAACACCGCAGCCGATTGAAGCGTACTCGGGGATGATTACGCCCAACCCAGCGCCTAGGAGCAGACCCGTGCCAATTGCAGATAGTCGCTCAACATAGGTTTCTACCAAAGGGGTGATATTCATTCCAGCGCTTGAATAAAGTTGGCATTGACCTACTGGAGAAACCAACAGCGAGAGTCAAGGATCCAACCCCAAATGCTGCCGCCCCCAACACAACGGAGAGTACTGCTAGCTGCGTGAACATCGTGGCTTTTNAGSYGCCTAAATACCTCGTGTTCGAGTACAACTGTGAACGTGGAAGACAAGAGGTGACCGGTGATGGTCATGGCGAAGTTTCTCCTTCAACGAGCGGTGACGATTCGCGCAGTGCCGCAGCTCAGGGCAAGCCGGCGGCTATGGAGTCATGTGACTGATTCAGGACTGTGCCAACGTCGACCTCAACGGTGAACAACTCTTCGTCTTCACCGTCATGTCCCTCTGCCCACCGTTCGCTCCTTTCTTTGGCTTTGCAGGCGTTGCCGCTGCGGTGAGCAACTATCCACTGATATTGCCTGAATGTCACTCATGGCCACCGCGCAGATGGTCCTCAGCAGTACGTTGTACCCTTGAAACAGGCAAAGCATGGCAATTGACGGATTTCGAATTCCAGCCGTCGGTGCTGCGTTTGGGACATCCAAGGCGGGAATTGGGATTGCTGGTCTTGGGCAATTCAAGCCAGAGCTGATCATGAAAGTGCGCTGCGCATCGTACCACTCGGAATAGTATGCTAACATGTTGCTCAGTCGCTCATTCCAGTCGTCATGTCCGGAATCATCGCCGTCTATGGCCTGGTAGTGTCGGTCATGATAGCTGGATCACGTAGGACCAACTCTCTAACGTCTCTACGGACCGCGAATCTTATACTCTCTTTGCAGTGTCGCATAATGGATATACCCTCTTCTCCGGCTTTGTGCACCTCGCAGCAGGTCTTGCTTGTGGCTTCACAGGGCTGGCTGCTGGCTATGCTATCGGCCACGTCGGTGACTCGGTAAGTTTCTAAGGTTGGTTCCAAAACACATCAGTTTAACCAAGATTTCGCAACAGTGTGTTCGTGCCTACGTGCAAGAGTCGAAAATCTTCGTCGGAATGGTTCTTATCCTCATTTTCGCTGAGGTCCTGGGACTTTATGGGTGAGTGCATTTCTTCATCTCAAATCCACAATACTCCAACTATTTCCCACAGGCTCATCGTTGCACTCATTATGAACACCAAGGTATCAGCTTCTCAAACCTGCTAGATCTTATTACTGTATCCTACGCCATTCTATACCGCGACCGAGTTTGAACATGATTAAGCTGGGTTATATCTCATTTGGTAAAATGGCACTCTTTTATCGAGAGTCGCGAGAACGAGAACGACTTCTTGAGCCTGAGGACCCGGAACCGGATGAAGAGACGCTGCGACTGCGCCTACGGGGAGCTTTCCGTCTCCTGTCACGCTCTCTTGACCGAGAGGATGCTGAGCTGGAAGATGATGAAGAGTTTGAGTCAGAATCTGAGCTTGAGGAGTCGGAATCTGAGTCTGAGGAAGAACCGCCGTCCGAGGAGGACGATGACCGTCTACAAGAGTTCAAGCGTCAGGATGATAGGAAGGCAATAAGAATGGCTCTGACAACGAACCTCCGGCGGCGTTTCCTCTCTGGAGATGAGTCTCTCTGTTTCTCCTTCCCTTTCCCCTTTTGCTTCTCTTCTTCCTCTTGAGCGCGCTCTTTCTCTTTAGCAGCAAGAATTTGGTTTGCAGTGCCCGCTCTGGTTCAAGAGAGTATCAGTATCCTAAATTTAAGGGCGTACCGCCATGGTTGTTGCCAGTCGACGGAAGGAAAGGCAACGCACGGTTTCTTGAATTCCTCTGGTACCTCCACTGAAGGCCTCACTTTAGCGGCCAAACGCGGGTTCTCTAGCTGTTGCGTCCTTGAAGGCCGTGAAATATAGGGTCTGGCCCCCTTGCATTCATACGTGAAATGTCCTGCGCAAACTCTGGAGTGAACAGAAGCTTTTGTCATGACTGACAACGTCTACATACCTCTTCCCAAGCATTTCTGACACACAGTGGATGTTGTCGCCTTTGCGTTATTTGCAGAACGCTTGTGAGGCGCGAATTTCGACATGGAATGTAGGGAAGAAACTGCTGTATTCAGAACTGGGGCGAACAGATATCGGGCCGTGTGAACTTTTCCTCGGCTGCTCCCTTGCAGCCGTCCTTTCCTCATGGCCTCCACACGGCTTGTTATTCAACTCCCATGTTCATATACTTGAACCCTCTATTTCGTCGACAGCTCCTTGACTCCCTGCAAATATGCTGGCACCCGGAGTCAGGGAAGCTGTGCACAGCGCCGCTTATCCTGCGCTCTATCCCAATTCGACATAGTAGTCACGTCGATGCTTTCTGACTCGATTTCTCTTCTTCTCCCGTATATCAGCTTGGAGCCCCAAAAGTATCTCAGCATTCATTCACACTTCCCCTCCACTCTTCTCTTCAATCTCGGGGAGTAAGGAGGCCATGGGTGGAAGCGCCTTCCACGCACTCTTGGGCAAACAAGCATTTCCTAGAGTCCCACCTGGGCTTTACAGCACGCTCAAGGCTCGCCTGTTGCCCAAGGTCCGCGAGCTCTACAGCTTTGTCGCCATTCCAGTCGAGGCACCAGAGAAGATGGACTATGGGGACCTCGATTTCGTAGTCGCCGGACCCAAGCCATGCACCGAGACTGGGGTAGAGCGGGCTGCGATACCCCATGGAATGGTCCAAACTGCTTTGGGCGCCAAACATGTCATTCCGATGGATGGAAATAGGACGTCCCACTATGCTGTTCCGATTTCTGTGGACGAATACGAGGTGTTCTTTAACCTCGTACAGGAAGATTCATTCTCCACCTCAAACCTTGAGATCTTTCTCCAGGTGAGTGTACTTGTTTGCCTTCATCTAGCTGATGGTTCTCCTAACAGACAGCTGACTCTTGGACCAGGTAGACGTCCATGTTTGTCAAAATGCAGCCGAGTGGGAACGTATTCGGTTCTTTCACTCATACGGCGACATGGGAATGATGTTAGGGCTAATAACGAGGAGCTTTGGGCTTCGTCTGGGCGAACATGGTCTGAAGGTCCGTATCTTCTTTATGGGCTACCTACATCCACTTGGGCTGCCCAGCTGACCTTACACCAACATTCTGCCTGTCTCATAGCTTCCCATCCCCAATCAATCTCCGTTCCTCTTAACCGATTCTTTTGACAGAATCTTACCCTTCCTGGGTCTCTCCCAGGAAACGTTCAACTCTGGCTTCCAAACAAAGACGGAGGTTTTCCAATGGGTAGCTTCTATGAAGCACTTTAATCCTCGTTTCTTCCGTTCAACCGGTCCTGGGATGAAGAAGGTCAAGCCAGAAAGGAAGATGTATGCTGAGTTCATCAGCTGGATCGAGCAGGAGTACCTGAAAAACCCTTCTGGAGATGATCGATCTCAGAAATCGATGAAGGATCATACAGATATTGATATGATAGCGCAGATGGTTAAATTGGAGGCGCTTGAATACTTTGAGAAGGCATCAGAATTCCAGGCGCTTATCGAAGCCGACTACACCCGCCAGCGCTTACGGAGCAGTTTCAGCGGGCATCAAGTCCGGGATTGGGCTGATATGGGAAATTATTGGCCAGGAGTGAAGAAAATAATGGATACGATGAGGGCACAGATGGGTGGCGATGAAGGTGTTTTGCGCTTTCTCGAGGATAAAGGCGAGGAGGAGCTGTGTGCTGCTGCAATCCGAGTACGGAACGAGTTGGGTTTGATACCCAATTCGGAGCGGCAAGCTAACATTCCATGAATACAAGACATCACTCAACCCCCGGTGACATTCAATTTTCCTTTGGCTCACTGTGGTTGGCGCTTGAGTCGGAGTTTGCCCTCCCGGAATGCCCCTACGCTTAGGGGATATTTGAGTGTGGTGTGTCTGAATGGGGAAGGTGAAAATGCATTGATTATTGTCTACCATCCATCCCAGCGCTTGTTTTGGTTTTTTAGCCCTGATCTAGGTTCAACTGAGCATCATGTCCGCGCAGGGGCTGTCAGCCTGGAAGAGAGGCGGCCGTTCACAACGCCGCAGCTCCAGACCCAGCAGCCGGAAGGGCCTCAACCGAGTCGCTGGGGACTGACCCTGTATGACCGTCATAGCTTGTGGCATACACCCACCTATGCTCGGAGCATTGCGTGAACCCGCTGTGTCATCCCTGTGGCTGAATGTGTCATCCGTTGATTATAGTTGCCCAAATTCCGTGCAGTTCGAAGCTGTATTTTGTCATCCGTACATGCTCCTCCTTGTTCCGCCCCGATCAGACCTCGATATGTTGACCTTTTCTAAGCGAGCCAAACACAAAAGATGTCGTCGATGTCTCAGTCCTTTCGTAAACAAGCGCCTCTTGTACTGGGCGGGCGCCTGTTTATAAACAGCTGCCCATCTCCTTTCCGCTAACCTGACAAGCATTCAGATCGGAATTATGAAAGATGTCCGATATCCGGAAGGCGTGCCTACATTACATTACTAGCGCTTGGCGCTCCTATGATCGTTTATTCGGATGCAGAAGCTACGGAGCTATAATACAACATTAAATCCACGTTTACGTATGGTAGCAAGGACTGTCCTCATCTCAACTATCTACTACTACGTCCTTTCATCTATTGGAAAGCACAGCTCATTTCAGTATATCGCACATCTTGTCACTAAGACACCGCTTTTCCATGTATTTGATAGCAACAGCTGGTGGGATCGCAGTTACGTGTCAGACGATTAGGCGCCCAAGAGCGATCGATCAAGATGAGATTCATGGGAAGATCTCATCCCACGATGTGGTTCTCCCATATAAGCTGATTTACTCTATAGGCAGAGCTGTCCCAAGCTCCCCCACCCCGCCCCTCACACTCCATGAACGGATTCAGCTACAGGACGACAGCTACTTGTCGTCCTGTCTGAGCCTTGCCCACCCATACGAATCCTCCCCCAAATCCCTTTATCATGCTTTACTATGAACGACTTTTACGAGGTCAGCTCGAGAGGGCGACAGCTACTATCCACTCGTCGAGATAGGGTGCTTGTCTCGTCCTGTCTGAGCCTTGCCCACCTATACAAATTCTCTTCTTTTTGTTCTCAAAGTCTCATAGAAGACCTCAGATGATGTGACGGTTTTGACAAGGCCGTTCAATGGCTTGTTGAGCCTCCTTCCTCTTTTTTTTTTTNCGCAATCTACCCAACTCCGGACATAATTGGCGAGAGCATGTTGCTCGATTCAACAAAGCCCTTGGTCTGGGCAGAATGGTTATATGAACTCCAATCTCCACCAATTTCCGTCATGTTTGGAGACTGACCAAAATGATATTAGGTGATGGTACATACATACACACAGCGGAGGGACCTCCCCTTACCAATACCCCGTCTTACCCGCGGGGATGGTGAATCCTCGAAAGCGAAACGAGGTAGAAATTTTCAAATCACGCTTAAATTAGTGTTCAACACTAAATTAGGCTCACAAACGTAGGCGGGCGGCGGCGTCGTATTGAATGGACGTAACTCATAGGTGCTACGCCCCCAATTCACTGCTGAACGCCCGTCTACTCCCGTTCGGCGCCCAAGCCGAGCCAAGAAGCGGGCGGAACTCACTTCTTCGTTCCTGCTACTCCCGCCAAAAGGTAGATAGACAGGCTATAAGTAGATACCAATACAAATTCCGAAGCGCCCTACAGGCTTCCATTCTGCTGTCATTTGTGCGACACATCACTTCGACCATCCTCGCCTACAAACTGATCGAACCATCTAAGTACCTCGAAGTGCCATTTCAGGCTAGAACAGAGCGGGGATCAATACACCGTCATCGTTGGGGGAGAGAAGAGCCCATACCTATTGCCATGTTTCAAAACCCAGTGGTTTTCATCGGGGAAAATGACAAGGCGACTGGGCACGCCACGCCTGGAAGAGAAGTTCAGCTATCTACCCGTTGCAAAGAGCGAGATCCGAGTGTAAAACTCACTGCTGCAGCGCATGGAACGCCGCAATGCCTTCTGTTTCAGGCAGGCGGTAGTCCTTGCTTCCGTGGATTAGAAGTTGCGGAGTAGCCCATTGGTGAACGAAGTTGGCAGGGCTGTATCTGCGAATAGACTAAGTTAATACCGGATCTAACTTCCCCAGAACGTAGGTGGAACCTACTTTTCATTTAGCTTTCGAGCCTTCGCCTCCCAAGGCCTGCGCGTTTGGGGAACTTAAGGTGAGCAAGAGCTTCAGGTTAAGGGTCGTTAAGTTTATTACCTTCCTCCCCATTCGTGATTGAACTAAGGGGCCGTCGTCAGTCAACGAAATTGCGGCTGTTTCACGGGGAACAACCGATCACACTCACGAAAAAGAGTTCATCCGTTGAATAACCATTGTAATTGGAATCGAAGACCTGGCAGGATGTCAATTACCAGAGTGGGGGGTCAGGGAAGGCCTTCGCTTACTCCGTCGTGACAAACAAGCGCCTGTAGATTGCCTACGATCAAAACATGCGCTGAGAAATTGAGAGGACGGACTGCACATGCCTTGAAATTGAACCCGAATTCAGGGTGACCTTGT
>JANBPK010001504.1:0-53938 GCA_027579435.1 Candolleomyces eurysporus
GTGTGGACATTCGGGCGCGGAAGAAGGCGATGATGAAGAGGAGCGCGCCGAGGATGGCGAAGAGGAGCCCGACTTTATGTCAAGTTATCATGCCGTACGAGAAACGAGATATAGAGAGGTTGGGTGCANGGGGACCANGGGAGGCNAAGGAGATAGGAGACGAACGAACCGATAAAGAAATTAGTTAGCCTGAGGGAAGAGCGTAGATAGAGCGAGGGAAGGGACGTACTGTGGTGAAATTGGGAATCGAAGAGACGTAGGATGGTCAGAGCATATCCGAGTGAGCCGAGAGCCGTCCGACTGTAGGCTCCATGGAACGTCCGTTGTCGAGCTCGAATCTCGACGAGTTCGTTGATATCTGACGCTCTGAAAGAGTGTCGGCGATGTCCTCTATCGGGTTCATCCAAGAGAGAGGTGTTAGCTTATTGCTATCCACGAGAGAGTTGTTTGCTCACCGGTAAGTATGAGGCTCCGCCCTATTGTAGAGTGGCATTTCGCAGCAAGGAGAACAATGGCGATAGAGCTAAGAGCTCGTCAGCATTGGTGTTCAGGATGTCGACGATATATGAGACGACGACGCCGCCGCCACTGTAGAGATGAGGCAATCCCTTGGCAGTCTGGTTCTATACCATGTACCAAAGGTGAAGGGAGCTGCAAGGTGGGCCGGTCCGAACCGTATGACAGCCCTGGGAAGCAAAACTGCGAACCCGGATCAGCTCCAAGCGCTTGTCCGGTCATCCGTGCCTTTGTTCTGTCAACTTGCACCACGACGAAAGACAGTCGAGCTATCCAACTCAAATCTTGGAACAACACATCTCTTTCTATTGAAGCTATCCTGATACATACTCGCGTCCTATGATTTAACGTGCTCTTGGTCGGCAGTGCAAGCTATTGCTAGCCAGACAACTGCCTACAAGCCCGAGGCCCACGACAAGGGAGCACGAGGAAGGAGGCGCACAGTGCGCCTCCCACCCACCGCGGGAAAGAGTCGGTGGTCATCGGATTGAACGGCAGGAAGCTTGGCTATATCTACCCCCGCAGGCGAGGTAGACATGTCAGTTTGCGCATGCGCCGTCTCCTCACACTCAACTCGGGTCGGCTCTATGGCTTCGACCCCTTAGGGAGAMGGGTGGTCACCGAGAAACGGCCGGAAGCTTGACTATATCTACCCCCACAGGCGGGATAGACATGTCAGTTTGCGCAGGCGCCGCCCCCCTACACCCGACTCAGTACTCAGGATTACTGGTACTACAGTGTTTAACGTGCTCTTGGTCGGTGTCGCCAGCAATTGCCGGACGACACCTACAAGCCCGAGGCCCACGACAAGGGAGCACGAGGAAGGAAGCGCACTAGGCAACTTCCCACCCACCTCGAGGAANGAGTTGGTGGTCATCGGATTGAACGGCAGGAAGCTTGGCTATATCTACCCCCAGAGGCGGGATAGACATGTCAGTTTGCGCATGCACCGTCTCCTCACACCGAACTCAGGTCGGCTCTTTGGCTACGACTCGGGAGTCGGGTGGTCACTGGGAAACGGCCGGAAGCTTGACTATATCTACCCCCAGAGGGGATAGACACGTCAGTCTGCGCAGGCGCCGCCCCCTCACACCCGACTCTACTTAACGTGCTCTTGGTCGGCGTCGCCATCTTTGTGGACGATCACCTAAGCCCGAGGCCCACGACAAGGGAGCACGAGGGAGGAAGCGCACTGGGCGCTCCCCGCCCACCTCGGGGGAAGCATCTACGACTACGACTACGACTACGACTACGACTACTACGACAAGCAAGCTGTCTACCGCGATGTACTGTACGACTGACGGAACGAATGGCGATGATATCATGTCCGACAACTACCTCCCACCACGCCGGTGCTACAACGAACAGCGAGCCCCCATCTGCACCCCGACCAGACGACAAGGATGCTGGAAGACGCATATCGCGTAAGGTCGGGCTCGACGCGTCGGGTACGCTGTCCAAAAACGCATCAGTAGCCGCCGACGACGCGAGCTCGCGAAAGGTATACGCACCTGAGGGTGACGAGGAGAGCGAGAGCGCTACTAGGCGGGTCACTCCCTGCGAAGGCGAGGACAGGCCACTGATAGTAGGCAGTGGTAGAAAGCAGAAGGTAAGAGAGAAGTGGGGATGGGGAGAAATGCGAGAGGAGGGGACGGTCTTTATAGGCTGGCGGAGGTGGCTGGCGGGTTGCCAAAAATAGGCTAAAACCACGCCCGTTAGCCAGAGACGAAGGAAAGGGTCAGCCAACCAGTCTAGCTTGTGAATTCCAGAGGCGGAAGATGACGATTGCTAGCATCATCGTCGCTATTTTTGTGTTGTCGATCGGGCGGTCAACCTCGACTGAAGGAGCGCCTCGCGCTCGTTTGCAGGGCTTGGGGTGCCCGAGTCAGTTATTGGTGCTGGGCGAGGCTTTCAAACTTTGCTTTAAACAGAGCTAGTTCGTCAATTTCCAAGTGTTCACGCACGGTTTATTCGGCGTGCAGTTACGAGTCGACGTGAAAGAGGATGTCATCTTCCTCCTTTCCGCCTGTCAATCGAACATCGATCGAGCCTTGCGTCTGGGCTTACTGAGCCTACTCGCAGCTGACTACGAGAAAAAGCGCAATACCAACGAGCGTCGCGTTGAGAGGTGGTAGCGGTCAGTGCATAGCAGTTTTAGAATGTACGAAAGCTTAAGGTAGATGCAGTCAGGGATGTCTGTGTATCGCCGCCTTCAAGTTCATGGAGAAGAATCCGAGCAAGTTTGCCCTTTCGACGCGTTTTGTGGTTCAGAAGTCCGTTGGCTCGGATACGCCGACGAGGCTAACGACGTGTACCATACTTTTCGCGAGTTCAACTCGAAAGCATCTGGGTCACTGAGTGCCTCAGCTTGGTCGCGGTCCAAGCGGTCGGATCCCATTTTGGGACTCATACCCGAACTCTGACTTTCAATTGACCGCGACGGCCACCGTGACTCCAGCTGGCAGACAAACGTACTCCTCCTTCCTCCAACACGTACCATATCTAAGGGGCTTATTGCATACCCTTCGTACTAAAACTTTCTGAATTAAAAAACATACTGCTCCGGCGACTTCTCTTGGATAACACTCGAGCTAGCCTCGCTACTTTCAAGTTGCGGCAATTGGCTTCCCAAATGCCTCGGAAATCTACCGCTGCTGCTGCCTCGTCCAGCACCAAAGCTGGTGGCCCCTCTTCCTCGTCTACCGCTTTGAATTCTACTTCGAACCTCGAATCTCAACAAAGCCAACTCAACTCCTCCGTCACCCTGTTCACCTTGACTGCAGACTCCACACAACAAAGTCTCGTCGAACAAGGAGAGCCTAGTGGGGCTACGGATGACAGGTCCCTTCGGAGGTCCCCGCGAAAACGCGTTAAACTGGAGCCAGTGGAAGATATGGACATGGAGGATTTGGGCTGTGGGACGGCGGTGTCAAAGGCATCACCTCTACTGGCCTTGCGCAACAAACTGGTCGAAGCCAAAACAAAGGGGAAGGGGAAGGCCAAGGCGGAGGCGGTGGAGACCCAGGCTGAAGCGCTCCTCCGGAAGGTGAAGAAGGAGGAGGGTGTGGACCAACTCCTTCGTTTGGACGACGAAGACTTCAAGTTGGAGGAGGAGGAACTCGAAGAGGGCGGCGACCCGGACTCGGCGGAAGAGTATACACCGGACTCGAAACGCAGTTCGCCAGCTAAACGGAGAGCTTCTGCTCGAGCAACTAAAACGACAACTCGGAAGGCAGTTGCCTCTAAAACGACAACCAGTGCTGTCTCGACGACGAACTCGCCCCCAAAGAACTGGGAAGAGGTTTACGCGTTAATCAAGGAAATGCGAGCCAAAATTGCTGCTCCTGTTGACACGATGGGATGCGCACAGGCTCAGAACAAAGAGTCGGATCCAAAGGTACGTTTATCTGTACTTACCGTCGGTTTTGGCATTCCTTTTACTTACACTTGCTGTTTTTTGGATCATATAGAACCGCCGCTTTGCTACCTTGGTTTCACTCATGCTTTCCTCACAAACGAAAGACGAGGTGACAGACGCAGCCGTGACGAAGCTCCGAGCAGCAGTCGGAGGCACGTTGAGCGTCGAGAACGTTGTAAACGCAGAAGAGAGCGTCATCTCAGACGCCATTTGCAAAGTTGGTTTCTGGAGACGCAAAGCTGGGTGAGTATAAGAGTTTACTCTCCCTCAGGAATACGTCTTCTCAATTCGTTTTTATTGGAAATATCAGCTACATAAAACAAACCGCATCGACACTCCAAGCCTCCTTCGACTCCGACGTCCCAAAGACCGCATCGGAGCTGTGTTCGCTTCCAGGCGTCGGCCCCAAAATGGCGTACCTCGCCCTCCAGGTAGCCTGGGACCTTAACTTGGGCATCGGAGTCGACACGCACGTTCATCGCATCACGAACCGCCTTGGATGGAACCGACCCCCTACCAAAACCCCGGAAGAAACGAGGGTGAGGTTGGAAGGGTGGTTGCCAAAGGAATTGTATACGGAAATCAACCCTTTGTTGGTAGGGTTCGGGCAAGTGGTTTGCATACCCGTTGGACCGAAGTGTGGGGAGTGTGTGCTAAGTGAGAAGGGTCTGTGTCCAAGCGCTATATCTGGCAGGAAGACAAAGGGCGTGAAAAGGAAGTTGGATGGCGGTGTGAAGGTGGAAGCGGATGAGGAGGGAGAAGAAGCAGTACATTCAAAGCTAGCTCTAAAAGTCGAGCTTGAGAAGGAAGAAGTGATTGAAGACAGATGAACGTTTGAACGTTGATACCCGCTATTCACTGCATACTCTTATTGTCTAATGATATCTATCAGCATTTACACCCAGGTACTAATACACTGTACAATTACGACTTGGCCTCTGATGAATCCAGCTCCATCTTGTTGTCTTCCTCCTCCGTCTTGACCTTCTCTCCATCCCCCATCTCCTCCACCTTTGGTTTTTTGCTAGCCTTTTCCTCGCTGCCGCTTTCCCCGCCTTCTGGCTCGCTCTTCACGAATCGGTCTTTCAAACTACCCAATATTGGCTTTCCCTTCTTCTTTCCAGCGGCGATGGCTGTAAGCGGTGTAGGCACCTCGCTCATATGGCCCGGGCTAGGGTCGTCGAGTTCATCAACCAGGCCTATCCCGATCGAAGCTTCACCGACGCCCTCTTGCTTCACCTTCTCGTCCGGCTTCGAAGGCAGTTCTGCACTGAGCAGCAAAGGGGTCCCAGGCTCAGAGTCCGGAGGGGGCGAAGGCGGTGGCAGAGTTGCTTCCCTGACACTGGCAGCATCAAGTCTCGTAGGCGATATTGATCGAGATCGCGAGCGTGCGATGCGAGCATCTTCGTGTAGGAAAGCGATGGGAGAAAAGAGGGGCGTAGATGGTCTGGAGCGCGACGTAAAGACAAGCGGTTGGATGGAAGGAACGGGAGTAGAATGGCCGTTTGAAGGAGCGGCTGTGGACGCGTCCTNGGGGGAATGAATCGTACGTGGATGTGACCAAGATGCTCTTCTCCACCGCGCGTAGATACTTGCCCACAGACTTGTAGTGCTTCTGGGGCTCGATCAGGAGTTCGCAGAGACGCTGGATGGTGAATGGGGGCCCGTCAAAAGCGTCGAGCTGGTCAAAGACTGCTTGTACGGCATCCTTGACCTGCTCGGGATTCATGTAGCTCAAGGGCGGGTCGTACATATGCAGTTGGCTGAGCTTCTTCGGTGAAAATGGGGCAAGACGTAAGCCTCCCTGGGTGCTGGGAGTGATGCTGAATGTAGCAGGTGGGGGAGGAGCAGGGTCCGTAAAGAGCTTGACATTCTGTTCAACTTTGTCTCTGATCGCCTGGCGCAGGTCGTTCCAGTCTATGCTAAGAGATGCGGTGAGGACTGGCGGCGACGAGAGGGCATTGAATGTTACCCTTGGACGTTGTCGGTGTCCGCAATGCTGCGGAGAAGATTGTCTTGGGACATGACCGCGTGGAGTGGATGAGAAGAAAGGCTGTCCGCCAAGCGCAAGATGGCTCGCTAAGTTTGGCCCAAACAGAAACGTGAAGCACCACGCTTCTCTNCCCCCCATTGCGCTTGTCAATAAAAGTCTCGATCCACTGGTTGGGTTGATGTCATATAGTCGAATCGAAAGCCCCCAACCTCCAGTTCCCTCCTCCCGCTCGTACCCCATGACCATCCAGGGCAGGCTCTCTGCTATCTTCCAGCCCAGCCATCCGCACAAGGCTCCCAAGGTCTCTGCGGCGAGGAGGCGCAAGCTGCTCTTCTCCTATGCCCCGGACTGGTACGTAGTTTCCCCACCAAATAGCGTCACACGACTGACATATTGCTGCTCCAGGGTCATGACCCTCCTCCTAGCGTACGTGCCTAGCTCATCCCCCGCCCTCCGGTCGCTCAAAGACCATCTACAGCGCCCTCTTTCTCTCCCTGGACAAGATCGATGGATACCGCAGGGTATTCTCGCTCGATGACACTTCGTGCGTTAACCTTTCGATCTTGATCAAAGCCAACACCAATTGACACCTCCCCAGTCTCCGTCATCCGTACGCGGTCGAGGAACGGGTGCCCAACGTCTGGCTCTATATCATCTGCGGAGTGGTCCCCCTTGTCCTTCTGCCCATAATCAACTGGTTCACCGTTCGCTCCTGGTGGGATCTCCACAATTGTGCGTCGTCTCTCTGGACCCTTCGTCATTGCCATCAGGCTAACTTGAACATTCCAATTTTCCGCAGCTTGGCTTGGCCGTACGTTGTTCGCTTCACAGTCCTGTGCTCGCTGACCCTCACCCCGATTCTTTCGCAGTCACCTTGGGACTCGCACTCACAGGCTCTGTCACCCAGTTTGTCAAAATCACAGTCGGTCGTCCTCGTCCCGACATCATTGACCGATGTCAACCACCCGCTGGCGCCGCAGANCCCCCCATTCAAGCTCACTGATTGGACTATCTGCACTCAGACCGATAATCATATGCTCAGAGACGGTTTCCGGAGCTTCCCCAGCGGACACTCTAGCATGTCCTTTGCGGGCTTGGGCTTCCTGTCGTTCTACCTCGCAGGAAAGCTTCATTTGTTCGATAAGAGAGGTCATGCGGTACGTCCATCTATACATATCGCAATCTCGACNTTTCTATTCAATTTTATCTGTANTTTTTATCTTTTTCCTGACAGGGCAAAGCATGGCTGTCCCTCTTCCCATTCTGCGGCGCCGCCCTAGTTGCCATCTCCCGTTCTATGGATTACAGACATCACTGGCACGACATCCTCGTCGGCTCCATCCTTGGCGTCATCCTCTCCTTCTTCGCCTACCGCCAATACTACCCATCCCTCTCCTCAGAAGTATCGCACAGACCATACAGCCCTCGCATTAAGAACGACGAAGACGACGGGGCGACAGCCGCAGGCGGCGGCATCCTCCCTCTCCACCTAGGCACAAACGCAGGAGCAGCTGGTGCAAGCTCAGGTTTCAAACCCACAGGCTCACATACGGGTCCCCCCTCGAATCGATACAGCCCCTCCCCATCCCCTCCACCCGCCCAACACGTCTACTCGCCTCCTGGAAACCAAGGCTACTACCAGCACCACCACCAAGGATCCGGCTCATCGAACAACCCTAACCCATTCGTCCAAAATCCCAACCACATTCCCGGTAGCGGCGCCCCGGCAGGCTACGAACTAGACGGTACATCAACAGCCCCCCGGCCCCAACCCAACCTCTCGGAAACCTGGAAAACGGGTGCTGGGGGTGTCGAGGGTACGGTTCCTCGAAGTCGAAGCCGTGATGGGAGCAGTAGTAATGATGATGATGAAGACGAAACTTCTGGCGCGTATGGTGGAATGAGGGGAAACACGGTTGCCACACCCAAGGCTTCTGGGTTCCGTCAACATGATGATGGTTCGGGTTTGACTTGAACGTTACATGCATAGCGTAAAGGCTTGACAGATGATATCATATAGCCTGAGATCGGAACAGTGGGTTTTTATGCGNTTTTCTTTCTTCTTCTTGATTTTAATCCTTTGTTGTTCTTGTTTGGGATTGAATGGTTTTTTAATGAAATACCTTACGATGAACTACTTTATCGTCTACCTTTTTTTCTGCATATGTATCCTGGATTTTTTGGTACCTACATTTATGAACTATACATGCGTTTACGCGCATAGTTTTCACGCCTTTTTTTTATCGCGTTGGTTTTAAGCACCATCGATTCGTCGCTCGTTAACACTCGGTCTGTTTCTTATTCCTTACTCTCTCCAAAATGATAAAATACCCAACCTAATCTATTATTTATTCACGGTCCCTACTTACTACAAGTTCGACCAACATAAAACGGACATGAGAAGAATACTTGGAAGAATCGAAGGGAAGATTATCACCCAACATGCTCTTCAACCTCTCCACGAAAAAGAGGAAGAGGAAGAACAACATCACGAGGGCTTCCACCGGCACTAAAGGCACAGAGGCGACTTTATCGCTCTTGCTCCCCATAAATGAGAACTGACGCGTGGGTATATCGCGGCGTCGTCCAGAGTGTTAAGGAGCGTCATCGTTCAGTGTTCTGCAGGCTTGAAGCGAATGCTGAGATGTCCATAAACCATTTTTCATTGAGATACTCAAACACTGATAAAGAGTCGGTAAGCAACTTCACAAATCGAAGAGCAGAGTTAGCTCACCTATCGTACAAAATCTTGTCATCTGTTGCGCTCTGAGTAAGGTCAACATAACGATGATTCTACAAATACACGTAAGTATCATAGACGGATAATATTGTATCTAGACCCAGGGCCCCCTCTCCCTCCCCAAGCAAGGGCATCATGGAACTCCTAGGAGCCCACTCCGCCCAAGCAGGAACACAAAGAGAGTGCTGGAAAGGGGGGAAACAGGGTCAGACAGAATAATTTTATCTAGCTCCCCTGAATGGGCGCAACTCCGTCGTGTAGATTAAGGAGAGACGCTAAAGTGAAAGGAGCGAGTGACAAGCGAGGTACATACGTGCTGATTGATGGCGATGAGGAGGAAAGGATATGATATAAAATTGTGGAATGTATACGATACAAAGACTGATAATACACCTGGACCAGAATATCAGTTTCGATCTTGTACAGAAAGACGGTTTGCAATTCTACTCACCTCTACCACGAAAGGACGACGAGGACAGTAAACTACCGATCTACGAGCAAGCCGTGAGTAAGTCTCTGACAAACTGCAAATGAAAGTGATGGTGAACTCACAGAATTCGTGTGTTTCGTCGGACCTCTTGACCGTTTGCTGGGAAGGAGGAAGTTGAAAAGAAAGCGAGGCATCAGAATTTTTTGTCCATCAGAAAAGAGACCGAGGGCAGATGCCAAACAGCCCCAAACTCGGCAACTCACCTTCCACGCTTCCTCAAAGTCAACAGGGAGAATAACATATCGGTTCTTCCGTACAGCTATTTTAACATTGAATTAGAGGGTGGATGAATCTAGTGTCATACGAGGTACATACCTTGGAGACCAGCAGCTTGGACGATAGATGCAATCTCGGCAGAGGATATGCGATCCGGTCGAGAAACGTCTGCAGGAATGATCAGTATCCGTAGCAGATGGAGAGAAAGAAACGTAGGACTAACAATCTTCCAAGTCCACGTCGGGGCCAAGGTTCATTTTGCCGGTAACCGTCTGGAAAATCAGACGCTTCTCTCGCCTGGATGGGAGAGGGAATTCAATCTTTCGGTCAAGACGACCGGGACGAAGCAAAGCAGGATCCAAAGTATCTGCACGATTCGTCGCCATGATGACCTGAAAGCTTTGTTTAAGAACGCTTTCCGTAACAGCCTACAAAAAGGAGTCCTTACCTTGACGTTGCTACCCTGGTCGAAACCATCCATTTGGGTGAGGAGCTCAATCAAGATACGTTGAACTTCTCGGTCAGCACCCGTTTGAGCGTCGAAACGCTTGGTCGCAATGGCGTCGATTTCGTCGATGAAGATGATGGCAGGAGAGTTTTCTCTTGCTAACCGGAAAACATCTCGCACCATACGAGGACCTTCTCCAAGGTACTTCTGCACGAATTCACTTCCGACAACTCGAATGAAAGATGCAGTGGTGTGGTGGGCGACGGCTTTTACAAGCATCGTCTTTCCGGTACCTGGAGAAAATTATCAGGATAACGGTATAGCACGAGGGTTCTCGCAAAGAACTAACCGGGTGGGCCATAAAGCAGGACACCACGGGGAGGGTCAATACCAATCTTCTTGTACAGGTCGAAATGGGTCAACGGCAACTCCACCGCCTCCCGAATCTCCTGCTTCTGCGAGTCCATTCCACCAACATCAGAGTAAGCCACATCTGGCTTCTCTTCCTTCCCCAACATCGCAATCGACGAGTCTGCTTCGGGAGGCAAGATATCCACCAAAGCATTCGAATGCCTATGGAGCGCCACAGACGACGAAGGCTTCAACAGCTCTCTGTCGAGCGTCGACAATATCCGCACAACGTAGTTGGATCCGGTGGTAGACCCAACGATTCCGGTGTGCTGGTCGATAGGTTCCAGGAATTGGCCAATTACGAGCGGTACGGACTTGATGCGCTTTACTTCTTCCTGTGCGCGGATAAGTTCGCGCTTGAGGTTCGCCTGCTCGTCTTTGATATAGCTCTCTTGAATTTCGAGCATCTCGAGATGCCGGGCGAGCTTCTTGTAGCGGATATACAGATCCTCTTCCTGCAGTTCGGAGTACAGGGAGGCTTTGTCGCTCACGACGCTGCCAAAGGTGGGTTCCTACAACACCATCGCACTTCATGAGTGATAGAAAGGCGTAGAGATAATGGATACGCACATTTCTCTGAATTTCGATTCCAATTTCATCCATTTTGGCAGACGGTGTTGAAGGCAGAAAGGGTCGACTGAAGGAGGTGACGCGGCTGGGACGCGTTTCGCTTCCAAATTGGGTGGCCTTATCCCAGTTTGGAATCGGTCAGGCCGTGGGAACATCCATCAAACCTTGCGCTGGATTGCTTTCGGACGGCGGCTGAGTCCGTTTTGCTTTTCTCAGCTAACCACATACCTAGGCCTTGATAGGATTGCTTGGACAATAATGGCTCATGTAGTTACGCCCCTGGACCAGCCCTCAAATTACAAGGACTCTCAAGCTCGGCTTGACCGAGGAAAACAGGCCGAATTGCTGGCCAAGTCGAACACTCTCTATGTAGGTTTCTCAACAAGTCGAAAGACGGGGAGGTCTATATATCGAAAAATCACCGCTGACCCGCTTTCTTTCAGGTTGGTAATTTGAGTTTCTATACAACCGAAGAGCAGATATATGAGCTTTTCACGAAATGCACCAGTCCAGAGGACGGAGGAGGTATCAAGCGCATAATTATGGGGTTGGATAGGAACACAAGGCAAGCAAACTACGTTCCCCAGTCGGTGCCACACACATCCTAACATCCATTTCAGAACACCCTGCGGATTCTGCTTCGTGGAGTACTACACACACGCCGAAGCGCTTGCAAGCATGCGCTATGTCAGCGGAACGAAGCTCGATGAGCGAATCATCCGGTGTGACTTGGACCTCGGCTACAAGGAAGGACGACAATTCGGGCGAGGCAAGAGCGGTGGACAGGTAAGAGATGAACACCGCCAAGACTACGATCCTGGACGTGGAGGATGGGGAGCGCAAGCACAACGCTTGGAAATCGAACGGAGGCGGGAGATGGAGGAACGTTATGCAGACGCACAGGACGGTCCTGGAGCGGTCGCTGGTGGTGGAGGCGAATGGAAGCAAGCGGAGGCTGCTCCGGAGGAAAACAAGCTCAAGCGGGCTCGGTCGCCGGAGGACGAAGGCGACGATGTTCCAATGGTGAGTGTCTTGATAGAACCCCTCTGGCTAGCACATACTAAACAGTGGCTTCAGGCTGCTCGTACGCGTCTGGACGACCAGGATGGCGAGCGAATGTAAAAGTTATCATTTCCCTGCTGTGTTTCCATTTCCTGCTCCGTTCAATATTATGCACCCTGTAATTCAATCTAAAATATGAGTTGTGCTTGTACAATGTTCTGCCTTCGACCATGGGTCGGTAGCATGGTCTGATTGAGCTCCCTCCAAGCCGTCCAAGCGTCCTCCTCCGTTTTCGTAATCACAAGGAACTTTGAATAAAGCGTATTGACGTTCGGAGGGCTGGTTTCGCGGCCATATGAGCATTAGATTACGAATGAGGACAGGCCAACTCACAGCGGGATTTTGTAAACCATGTTTTCTTCCTTGGATTTTGCGACCTCCAGCCCGTCAAGAAATTTCTCCACCATGTCAATAGATGTCTTGCCGGGGAATCCGGACAAGACGAGAGATTTTTTAGCATTTGCTTGCCCTCCGAGGCCGGCCCATGGTCCTGTCCCGTCCAAAATACCCCGAGCGACCGCTTGCTTCCTTCCCTGGTGGCCCCGGCTCCGTTTTCCCAATGTTTCCCATTCAATTGGAGGTATAAAACGCTCTGCGTGAACGTCTATACCGATGATATTGAACTGTCGTAGCAGCAGCATAGCTTCGGTCAAATGGTTTGGTGAGGCCATTGCTACGAGCGCAGTGTCCGTCGGTCGAAACCGTTCATACAGAGGGGAGACTGGTGGCCCGGTTAGGGCATACGCTGAAATAGAGTCGAAAGAGACGCACTTTCGGTAACTCCGGGCACATTTCTCTTTTCTAAAGCTGCTTTCACGTCTGGAACGGCGGTAAAGGGAGGTAGGTGCTTGAGGAGAAGGTGTCTGGCCTCTTTGAAGCGACCTATTGCAAAACATTCAGTCAATGCCGACATTATAGAGTCAATAAAGCGTACTAGGATGAAGAGGCGGAAAGTTCAATGGCATATGTTCATGGCCTCTGGACAAGCAAGTGATGTTCAGTGGAAGGCAGGTCACATGCTCTTACATACCCCATTCTGCTGAAATTGACTCTTTGCTCTTGACCACAACCACTCCGCTTGATAAACACGAAAACACCATGTCCTCTCGCGCAGATAGAAGACGAGACCGAAGTTGGGAGCGCGAAGACAGAGACCGGTCAGACAGGGACAGGGACACTCGTTACTCCCGCCGCGACCACTCCCCCCGAAGACGCAGCCGATCCAGAAGCCCCAGGAGAGGTGGAGGCGGCGGAGGACGAGACTATAGAGATAGAGACAGAGACAGGGATCGATACAAGGACTCTGATAGAGACAGACGAGGTATGTCTGCAAGCTCTCGCTTTCCAACTGAACATGTCCTCATTATGACCTTGTCCTGTAGATTACAGGAGTGACTATAGACGAGATAGGTCACCAGACAGGCGGGACGACCGCAGGAGGAGAGACGATCGCGACCGTGACCAAGGAGATAGCTATAAAGACCGCGAAAGAGAGCGGGATAGCGCTCCTCCTCCTTATACACCAGTTTCGCAGCAGCGTACAGGTGGGACATTCTCCCTATCCTTCATTAAATATGCATGACTCACGCTAGACCTATAACGTAGACACCCCCTCTGCCTCGACTCCCCAGCATGGACCTCCAAGCACTCGTGAACCGAGCCACGGTGCTGAAGAAGAAGGCGAAGCAATGGACGCCGAGAACGAGGATGACGCTGCTATGGCGGCCATGATGGGGATTGCAGGTTTTGGCAGTACAAAGGTACGTATCCCCCTTTACATTCCATGTTATATTTTTATTAAGAGTTCGTTGCAACAGGGTAAACATGTCGTTGGAAATCAAGAGGGCGCCACCAACATCAAGAAAGTGCGGACCTGGCGTCAGTATATGAACAGGCGTGGAGGATTTAACAGGTCAGAATCTATCTCCAATATGCTTATTGGTTTGCTCAAATGGTTTTCCACAGACCTCTGGACAAGATCAAGTAATCCTCTGCGAAATCTCCCTGGATCTTTTGCTTGGTGGTGCGCTCCCAAAAGTTCTTTGGTGTGAGTGACTTTCAACACCCATCCATACGTGCATAGTCTCGTTAGAAGAATCTCCAGAGAACGTCGACCGAACGCGGTGCTTTTTTCGGAATACCCAGCCTCTGGGTAGGTCACCCAATTTCCCGAAGTATGTCAATCCTCTTTCGACTGTAATGGATACATAGCATTAGCATGCGATCTGAATAACGTTACAAATGGTAAAAGAGGGAGAGAGAAACACTCGTAAACTACTAGTCGTAAGTAGGTAACCGGGAGGGCAGCTAACTCTCACTCAATAAGGAAGAGGGGGTGTAAAATCCAGGACCAGATCGGAACTCAAGGGAAGCCCCTGATCACCATCTGCCGATCTATAACAGCTCTGAAAGTGGCGCTTAAAGCTGGGAATGGCGAAGACGGCGAACACAAAGTGATATTTGCTTAGAAACCGTGGACCTTGATGGTCGACTTTTCCAAGCCGTTCTCCACAAGGAAGTTGGAGATCTTTGCTCGCTGGTCGCCCTGAAGCTGGATGACTTTACCCATCTTCTCGTCTTCAACCAGAGTGCCGTTGCAGGCAAATTCCTGTAAAGAGATAGCGGTTAGATTGAGAGTCTTAAGGAAACTGAGTGGAGTATCGCGAGGTGGAGGTGGCCACCGCCCCTCCCGACGGGATTTCTCCGGTGGAAGCAAAACTACTACTCACCTTCTTGAATGCCTTTAGGAGCTTCTTGGCGTCATATTCTACAGTATCGTTAGAGGTCGAATCGTACGGGAGAAGGGGGGCTAGAAGAAGCTTACGTGTGGGCAGTCCTTGGAGGGTGGTGAGCGTCTTTCGGCCGTTGCGTTGCTGAATACGAATATGGATGTATTCACTGGTTCCGACTTCTGTCGGGTTGTCCGCAAGCGATTCCCCTTCGTCTGCAAAGGGATCTACAAGGGAGATCGATGGTCAGCATTTCAGCGCCAGGGTTGGTTGCGGGTGCAACGGGCCAGGGATCTCATCGTCATCCTGGCCTTCATCGCAGACAGCAAGAGGAGTAGATACGCACCGAAAGTATTGAGATTCTGCACGCTCATAAAAAGAAGGATAGAAAGGGAGAAGTGAGTGGGGGTTGTGGTGGTTGGAGTTTGAGAGCGCCCTTATGAAAGATTTCGACTGGATCTGACTCCTGGGGCTAGTCGGGCTCTGATTGGGGCGGAGTTTGCCCACAGGATGAGGTAAGCTGCCTTCATTTCGCAAGGCAATGCTTTTCGACTTCATTGCCATGGCTGAACAGCAATCTAGGAAGAGAAAACAGCCACCAACATTTCAGCATTATCCTGCACCGCAAGGTGATTTGACATCACTGATACTCTGACGTTGGCTGATTACTGGACAGCCAAGAAACTCAAAAGGGCATGGATAGAAAAGACTAAGATTAGAAGCAAGTGGAAGGCAGAGAAGAAAAAGCTGCAGGCAGATGGCGTCCTTCCAGTTGCCAAGAAACCTTGGGAAATACAAGAGGAAGAAGAACCCGAACCTAAAAGATCGGACGACGAGCGCAGCAGCCATTCCGAATCGGAATCTGAGCCGCACTCTGAAGGACGACCTCTTCCTCCCCACCTTCGTCGCTCAACTTCTCCAAAACCTCAAACAGAAAGGCCTCGAAAGCCTTCTTTAAAAAGAACAAAGGAAGAAATCAGAGCTCCTAAAGAGCAGTCTAGATGGGTCGACAAAGGCAAGGCCAAAGCTAATCCTCAACAAGAACAAGACGTCGACGAGCCAGAAAGCCAACAAACACCCTCCCTACGCGATCTCAAACGGGAAGCATACTCCAAATCCCATTTCCATTCATTCAGATCCGATCCTCTACATAAGCACGCCTCCCGTAAAGGCCAACCCCTCGGCCAGAGAGGCAGGGGTGGAGGAAGAGGTAATAGGCCAGGCAGAGGAGGAGCAGTAGGACGGGGCCAGCCCAACATGAAATTGAGAATGAACTACATGTTGGAAAAAATCAAAAGGGATTTTACTTCAGATCCTTCGCAGTAGTTGTTTATGTTGTGGTATACCCTGTGATAATACCGGCTCAATGTTTGAGGATCATTCTTCACATTGTCGAATGCACGCACCTACTTTGAGAGTTCATTTTGACCTTCTAAAGATATTCTTCCTGTTGTATGTAACGTACAATGCCACCAGTACCGTTACAACAACCCACACCGTATCTCCAACGTCTAGTCGAACGTTGTTCTCCCCGTCCTGGACCGGCTCAGGTGTATCACCGTCTGGCTGTGCGCCAAAAATTCTGGGTCTCATTCCTACACAAGCAAGGAAACCTGTCAGCATACAGGAATACGAACGGAAAACGAAAGAAGCACGAATGAGTTATTTTGTGAACCGTACCTATCAAACTCTGAACCTGCTTCGCCACCCACTGCCTCTGCTTCTCCGTCTTCCTCATCGCCCAAGCATACAGCCACAGACACACCCGATTCACCAGTCTATCCAAAGCCCTCACCGTCTTCCCAGGTATATTCCTCGCTCTATACAGCCCATATGCAACGAGTAGCGCAAGCGCTGGGTGGGTTCTGCAAAACTGTGCCAACGCCACTGCGGTGCGTCGCAGTACCTTGATTTGCGGGTTCACAGGTTTCGGTGCCGGAGCTTCAGCTACAGTAGTTATCGGGATAATGAATATCTGCGACGGAGCTGGGACGACAGCTGGGACGGCAGCAGCAGACGCCGACCCCTTTGCGGGTGGAGGGGTTTGTATGAACTTCAAGATGGGTACAGCAGCTCCAGCCGGAGGAAAGACTTTGGCTATCCCCTGGATGACGGGCACAGGGACTTTGTCTGCATGGGGAGCTGGAATCATTCAATAGCGAACATACATCCGGGAAAGAATGATAAGTTTTGAAGCTGTGTGAGGAGTGGTAGAGCTACGCACCCAACTGTTTCTTAACAGTAGTTATCCACTCGAGGACTGAAGGCACTCCTCCCTTCACGATAGCAGCGGCAGATTCATCAATCCTCGGGACCGGAAGCTCAAGTTTGCTAGCCGCGACGCCCACTTCCTTTGGACCATTGGTTGCGATGTCTTTCACAATGGCAGACAATGCACGTTCCAAAGCTTTCGGGTCGTTGTTGGTCATCGAACACTGATATGAGTGTGAGTGTGAATAGAAGTGTCCGTTTTCAAGTGACAGTGTTCTCGATCATGCGGAAGCAATCAACAGGGATGAATACCCTGGCGCTCCCACCAAGCATACAAATTAAGCAAAACGTAAGTTGACATGGTCAAGTACTTAGCGAAATAGCCGTAAATCATCACAGTCATAGCGAGTAGGTAGATGCATGAAATAGATAGGTAGGTCAGTAGGAAATCAGCGGTAGGTATCCGTGTCTATCATNAAAAAATCGACCACAAGGGTATGCATGTCCTCGCACGACATTACTTGTTCGCGAGCTTGATCACATTGTAAAGACCAGCGAATCTTGACCTCCATCCGAAGCCATACAAGAAATGGACCAAGTTGGCGGAGAATTCCCTGCAGAAGATTTTAAATTGAGGGTTCGGTACGAGGAGACTCGACGACTTACCAGCTGTTATGCAGTGAGCGCACAGGATAATCGAGGACCTTCGGAATGGAGGTGCTAATCCAGAAGCGATCCCTAATCACTGCCTTGGGATTTGTGAGCGAGCGCAAGCCTTCAGGTCCACCTGTTACGACAGTGTTAGAGAACAGCACATTCAGGTTGAATGCGAAAGAAGGAACATACCGAATCGTCCATAACCACTGCCCTTGGCTCCTCCGAAAGGTAGATCTTGGCTGTAAAACAAGTTAGACGCCTATCAGACGAACTTCTGTGTGTACACTCACTTGATCTATAGGCAATACGTCAGTATAAAAATTCAGAGGTATATATGGTGGAAAGACGCACGTAGAAGACACCGAAATCATTGATAGAAACCATGCCGCATTCCAAGTTCTTGGCAACCTTCATGCAAAGATCCCTGTCAGGTCCCCAAACACTAGCACCAAGACCGTATTTCGTGCTGTTAGCAATCCTGACTGCATCTTCGATCTTGTCGTATGGAATCAAAAGCGCAATCGGGGCGAACACTACAAATCACGCATTAGCTCTATTTTCAAACCAGTAGAAATAATCAACACATACCTTCTTGCTTAGCGATCTCCATCTCCGGATCCACGTTCCCAACGACGGTGGGTGCAAAGTAATACCCGTTCTCCAGATAGACATGATTATACTGCTTTGCACCACCAACAATCTGAGCACCGGCTTCCTCGGCGTCGAAAATGACTTTCTCCAAGCCTCGGAATCGGTCTGGATTGATCATAGCACCTCCGTCGACAGTAGAGATGTAACCCTCAGGAGAACGAGCCAAAACAGAGCCAACACGCATCTTGGTAACCTTATCCTCGAAGTAATCGAAGAGGTCGTCATACAACGATGCGTGGACAAGAATTCGTTCAATACCGATGCAGTTTTGACCCATGTTTTGACTATACGGGAGGTCAGTTAAGAGTAGTAAAGCGTCAAGAGGGAATAAGGCTTACTAGACACCACGCAAGAGGAGGGGCGCGCATTTCTTGATATCGGCCTTGGGCAAAATGATAGCTGGGTCCTTTCCACCGAGTTCCAGAGTAACAGGAGTCAGATGCTTGGTAGCGGCCATCGCAACCTATCCAAGGGTCAGCTAAAGGAAAAACCGAAATGAATTATAGTACGTACCTTACGGCCAACCGTGTCAGATCCAATGAAAGTAATGTGCTTGATAGTTGGTGATTGGATGAGAGCATTCGCTTGCTCAGGGTAGCAGCAAACGAGTTGAACCAGTTCAGGGTCATGACCGCAAACACGCAAGCATTCCTGGATGGCCTCAACGAACCAGCTGGTGGACCAAACGACGTTTTCGGAGCACTTGAGAATAACACCATTGCCAGCGAAGATAGAAGCAATAATGGGAGACCAGGCGTTATGCAAAGCTGTACAATAATTTTCAGTACAAAGAAGGAAAATTGCCAACGAAGAGAGGGTACATACGATAATTCCATGACACGATTCCAGCAACGACGCCAAGTGGCTCATAGTGCACCTCGGACTTCTTGTAAAACATCATCAAGTTGGAACCTCGCTTCTCGGGTTGCAAAGCGCTTTCTCCACTGTTGATGAGCCATTCGAGCTTCGAGCAAGTCGTCAAAATTTCTCCCAAGGCAGCATCGATCACTGAAAAAGCGCAGGCGCGCGGCAAGGTTAGGTTAGGAAATCGAACGACTGAGAAGAAAAATCACTTACAGGTCTTTCCGGTGTCTCTGCATGCGACACGAGCACACAATTCCTGGTTGTCCACAAGCCACTTGAGCAAGCTCCTCATAACGCGTCGACGTTGTGTAAAGTTGGTCGTCTTCCAGTATCTCTGCGCCTGCGCTGCTTGATGAATCTTGGTCTCAATGAGCTCTTCGTCATCAGCCAAGACAGTCTGCAGGTGAAGTCCAGTTGCAGGGTCGAAAGAGGTGATGTATCTTCGTCCAGGGAGGGCTACAGGTGGCATAATATCGGGGTTCGTCAAATGGGATTCAATGGAAGCGTCGGGGATGGGTAAACTCTCCCATCCTGGGTCAGCGGCCTGTTTTCGAATATGTTAAGCTCTGGACAGCACATAAGAAAAATGACATACAGCAGGAGGAGTAACTTCGAATGGCAATGGAGAATTGTGTGCCTTTTGGTATCTGTCATAAACCAGCCAAATTCCGAGCGCCAGGAAGAGGGTGAGGGGGTATTTTGGGTCGAGGCCAGCGGACACTTCGTCTGGATCCCTACTCATACTCGTGATGAAGTAGGGATGGTTCATAAAGTCAATGAGTCGGTCCATGGTTCGTAGAGGCGGGCGTCCGCCGACGCGTCGTTGTAGATGTAGAGCAAGTCAAAAGCCAACCAACACAATTTCGGACACGCGACTTCATCAACGAAACGTCATGTGATCATGCAACTCTTCATCATAGCAAACACGCTGGCCGAGGCAGCGCAACTATGTTCGTAGTCTGGGTATATAATGCAGAAACGAGTGTGCAGCGAATACATATATGTAATGAAGGGATAACGCCAGCCGGGACCATGTGTCACGGAGCAAAACGAAAGACAGTACTATCGAGTTCTATGGTAGCTAATATGTAAGTCAACTTGAGCGTCCAAAATTATTCGTCTGCCCCCGAAGCAAACGACACAAAAACGAAAGAATTAGATACGAAAGAACGAGCAATGTGACCTGCCAATAATTACTGAGCCAATGCAGAAGAAACGCTTTTTGTACTTGCTGAAGAATCCTTTCTGCTCTTCAGTGCCAATTTCTTCAGACTCACGATACTGCTCTTGTTCTTTTTATGCTTGGCCTTCGTTTCTGGTTCAGGGGTGACAGTTCCAGAGGGAGAAACGGTGTCCGAGTCCTTGGCAGGTTCAGTCTCTGAAACGGATGCGACTGATGCTTCGGGCTCAGCGGTGATTTCATCTGTTGCAACACCAACGATTCCGCCTCCACCCACTAACCGGATGCCGGCACTTGGGGAGTCATCCTCCGACGGTTCGTTGAGATCGTCAATAGATTTCGAATCAGGGGCGGAAATGCCGTTAGCAAGGCTCTGGTCTCCTCCGGAAGTCGAAGTCGGTAATGGGGGAGACGAGGGTTGCATTAGTGCAGTCTCAGCGTTCGAGGTAGAACCATCCAAAAGGTCTGCAACGGCAGGCGTTGATGATGAGGTAGGTGAAAATGGTGTAGACGTGGTTTGTGCAAGGGCGGAGCGTTCCAATGATGGTGGAGGTGGGGAAATGGCATCTGAGGTTTCCCGCCGAAGTGGGGCGTAGGTATTTGGTGATTCCCTGGTCTTTGGTGAAACGAGGGCAGAATCTTCGCTAAACTCTCGCATAGCATGACTACGGCCTGCTTCAAGATCGTCATCCTGGACAGAGTGAATGGATTCGGGAGGTGACGCTATATCGTTTTCGGTTGGGAGATCTACTGGACGTGGGGCGGGCGGTTTCGAGATGGATATGGTTGGAATTGTTTGCACATTACTAGCCTGCGAAGGTCGAGATGTGTGTGATGAAGAAGCTTTGGGTGGTGGCACAATCGGTTCGTTCTCGGCCAAAACAGGGATGGGAACTTCGGCTCCAGAGTCTTGAGTGAGATCAACGACACCGAGGCCAATAGAATCTGAAGCCTGCAAGACATCAAATCAGCATGTGGACATTAGTGTGTGAGATAGCTGCCTACCTTGTGCGAAGTTGAGGCCTCCTCAGCTTGAACTCCATAGTCAGGTAACAAGCCAGCCTCGTGCCATTTCCTTAGGCTTCGGTCGCCCCAGGCCTCCAACACATTCCAACCTCTGTATTCCCCACTAAGCTTCAGGCCCCCGGCTGCCCCAGAATCTCCACCAGCATCGCCAGCACCTTTACCACTGCCATCATGGAAATAGCTTTCATAACCAATCCCGTCTTCGCTGCCTTCACTATAGTCGTTATCACCGATCTCGAAGCCTTCTCCGCCCTCCAATTCGTCGGCGAATGCGGCCAACCACCTTGCCCAGCCTGCAGGTCCGTCTCCATTCCACAAGACTACCTTGGTGTCAAAGTCTCGTCCGAACACGATGACCTGGCCCGCTGAGCCCTGTTCCCCAGGGTTCAGATCAATCCCAAGATAGTTGCCCGCCTTGTCAGCGATAAGCGGGATCCATCCCCTGTTCGAATACACTTTTCTAATGTAATCGGGAGGAATAGACTGCATGATTTCTTGCAGGTCAGGGTTAGCACCAGTTGCGGGATCTCGATCGACCTCTCTCCAGAAACGCCATTCCTCGAGGACGTCTTCCAAAGGGAGAAATGTCAACCCAAAGAAGAGGCCCTCTGCACACCCAGCGGCAGATTCGGCCTCCTGGCCATCGACACAAAGATAGGAATCCCGGACTGCAGGCGGAAGGGGGAATCCAAACTGCAGTTCGATCTCTGCCAGGTCTTGAGGGAGAATTCCATAATTAAGAGTGTCGCCGAGCTCAGGATATTCGCGGTTCAACCAGGTGCTAATGCGATTCCATGTCGTGGATAGTGATGGGTAGTTGGGCTGGGGGGATAGTGGGGTGTGCAGGCCGTTCATGTGTGTTGGAAGAAGCGACGCTGACGCCTGTCGCGACGAATGCCCACTGTGCAGAAAAGAGGGGCTCGTGGTTAGTGCGATACTCCACCAGCCTACATCAATGAAGCTTACGGGGACGGTATATAGCCATAGGCCCCTGTCCCCTGGGGTGGATAGGTGTAAGACGGACTTGTGGCCCTCTCTGGATCTGGGGTCTGGAGGGCGTCGGGGTTGAAGGTGTCGGGGTGGTGAGCACCGAACACGGGTGACGACGTTGGGAGAGAAAAGGCGGCGTGGGTGGAGGAAAGCTCCTGACGACGACGAGCACGCTGGGAGTTGTCAAAGGAGAAGAGGTCGGAAAACCAGCCCATTGAGAGTCGAGATAGACGGCGCGGACGAGGGCAATTTGCAACGGGCTCAAGCCTCAGCCAAGTGTCGTCGCTGCTGGATGATGAACGTCTTGCAAATTAGGTAAGCGGCTTCGCGACTTCCTTCTGCTCCTCCAAGTCTGATGCAACCCGAGTCCCAATCTGTTCTGTCGCCAATCGCTCTCCCATGCGGCCGGATAGTCTCCAACAGACTAGCAAAGGTTTACCCTTATTTCTTCGTCATTCTCTGAATATTGACGTATATTTAGGTTGCCCTCTATGAACACCTGGCGAACTACCTCGGCGGTCCCCCCAATGAGTATCATTTTGCGCTGTACGAAGCCTGGTCCGGCGGTTCTCCAGGATACGGCATGGTCTTGACTGGAAATGTCCAAGTCACAAAAGACCAGTTGAGCTTGGGGCGTGACATTGTGCTTCCGGACAATATTTCGGACGACACGCTGGCGCCGTTTAGCAGGCTTTCCAAGGCAATTCACACCTGCCCCGACTCTCTGGCTATAATGCAGCTCAGTCACCCTGGGCGCCAGTTCAGCAATGTTATTGGGGCGAGACTTTCTCCCAGCCCTCTTGCCCCAAGCTCCGTCCGCGTTGGAAGTGAAATTCCGTGGTCCAACTTTGCGTCCAAGTTGTTTTACACCCTCCTCTTCCAGAAGCCAACGGAAATGACCGTGGAGGACATTGAGCGTGCTATTAATCGCTTTGTCTTTGGCGCTGAACTTGCTCACAAGTCTGGATTTGACGGCATCCAAATTCACGCTGCACATGGCTGTGAGTCCTTCGCTGTCTGTTCTTATGCCTACTAAGCGCCCGCTTCCAGATTTGCTTGCTCAATTCCTGTCACCAAAGGTACGTCATCACCGCCCACTTTGGAAGGGAGTGACGTTTACTCTTTCCAGACAAATCAACGCACAGATGATTTTTCTGTCCACAATGGCAACGACCTACGCCTGCTCCACACAATCGTTACTAGAGTACGTCAAGTTGTCCCCAAAGACTTCGTTGTTGGGATCAAGATCAACGCCGCGGACTATTCCTCCTCTGGCGATGACGATTTTCTCACTCCCAAGGAAGAACGTGCCCTAAACCACATACAAACCATCGCACAATGGGGAGGGGTCGACTTTATCGAAGTATCCGGGGGAGACTACGAAGCGCCGGGTTGGTTCTTCTGTGTTCAATCTCTTTCTCCATGCTCACGCGTTCGTTTCTCCAGATTTCGTCTCGGCACGACAAGTCTCTAAAAGACAAGCCTTCTTCTCACATATCTCGCGCAAAGCCGTAGAAACGCTAGAGGCGATACCCCGCCAACCAGATTCTCCTGGTTTGCCCGTCATCATGCTCACCGGAGGGCTCAAGACACCCGCTCTGTTGCATTCAGCTCTCTCGTCCAATCAAGCCCAACTCCTGGGCATTGGCAGGAGCTCGGTCCTCTGTCCAAACATCCCTGCCGCGCTCAAGTCTCTGGGTGATGATCCAGACACCTGGCCTTCCACCCCATTCGCTCCAGAGCCAGACGCACCTCTACCCAAATGGTTCCCAAAGATTCCTTTAGTTGGTGCAGGCGCAAACGTAGCCTGGTATGAAGTCCAAATGCGCTATTTAGCTGAGAAGTTTCAAGGGTTCAAGCAATCGGGTGGGTCGGACGAGTACCCGGACTATGCCTTAACGGAACTGGTAGCGACAGGGTCGATGTGGGCGTGGCGGTTGGATNGGGGGGTTCTTTTCCAAGATGTGGGCGCCGTTGATTGCGTTCTCATTGGGAGGAGCAGCTGTTTCGTATTACACGTATCCATTCTAACTATTATATCGGACGTTTTCTGGACTATGGGACTTGTGCTATGGATATTGAGTTTAGGACTCGGACAATTGTCTAGTGTGCGGGATACCACTTGAATGCCTGTAGAGGGTTTTGTAATAATTATTTTGGGTTCTTAGCTCCGAGAAGGAACGAGGATGAACACTCACTATATGATCCACCTTCATGTTGGTGTAACTTCTGAACGCGGAAATATCGCCAGTGTAGTATATTCGGCCGTCCATGAGAGCAATTTCAGTGTTGGTATATTCTATTAGCACCTGAGGCCGTTAGAACTGAAGAATCTGAGCCATCGAAGGAAATGGAACGCAACATACGTCCGTTAGTGTTCACCCATTGTACTTCGATTTCGCCGCCATCTGGGCTATGCGAGAACTATGGAGATTTAGGTATCAGAGAAAACGGTAACTTGAACGCCTCAAGGAACGGTTTGAGGGACTTACAATGCTCGTTTCGTACAAGTATGCCTGAAGTTTGTCGTGGTTGGGCCCCGCACCAGGAATTGCTATCGAATTTCAGGATATTTCAGCTGAAGTGCCCCAAGCCACCAGCAGCAATCCAGAGAACTCACAAGAAAACTGGGTATACCGCGGAAGATGGAAGCTGCGACACCAGCGAAGCAAGGTCAACATTCTATCCGTCCAACAATTCCTGTAAGACTCACTTCTTGGAATAAGGCCCAATGTCATTACCAAGAGGTCCCGCGACTACAGCCATACGCTCCTGAGAGCCCTGTAGGCACCACATATATTAGCAACCTAAATATGCTATGCTTTCCGTGAATAGAGGCATTCATACCACCACTTGAATTTCCATCACCGGCCCAGACACGGTGAACGAATAGAGCGTTGCCTCGNTTTTTTGTTGGGACAATTTTGTAGCAATCCAAGTATCCGAGGAGAGAGCCAGCTATCGACTCTTTGTGGACACCGATGTAGCCTTTCGAGACCACCCTATTCGAACGGGTATGTGTTAGCCAATGTCACCATGCAAGTGCGCCATGGTGGAAAGCGCCGCTGGCTCGGTGCTCACGGTTTATGTACAGCGAACGTTTCTACCCAACGCCATTTATGAGCGGTCAAGGTCAAACCATAAAGAAACAGACAACACTCACTCATCTTCAAGTCGCCATTCAAGTTCACTCCGCCAGCCTGCGCCGGTTGACGTGCTTCCGGGCGCAACCCAAGTTTCTTGAGCAGTTCATTCCGTCTCTGGCCTGCAAGGGGGTTCTCCTTCTCTTTGTTCGAAAGCGCGAGCGCAAATGTCAGATAAACGAGAAAGAGGGCAAGAGAAGTCGCCTTCATAGCATGGATGATGGTGAGAGTGCACTGAAAAGACGTAAAAGGCGCCGGATACGCGGAACCAATTCTGAGAATCTCCCGATGACACTTTAGGCAAGCGCCCACAGTAGTAGTCACTCACGTTCGATTGAATGGCTATGACGCTTGCAAGGCAAGAGAGTACAATAGAAAGCTAAAATTTGCGGTGTTACATGCAGAAAGTTCTCGATAACATGATCCGTGGCAAGTGGTACAGGCTAGCATTATACAGGAACGCAGAAACGGGGAAAAGGTCACTCAGTCAGCTGTAATGTCTGGGTCGTACACGATCTTTGCGGGGCTCCTATACTTCAGGTCAGTATTGTCCCTTGAGGATTGATTGAGTACAAAGAATTACCTCTTCTCAATGCCCTTTCGAAATAACGAGTCAGAAGGAAATTCAATGAAAAGTAAACCAGACGACGACTTACATTCTCCTCCCAAGAAATCTGCGCCCTCAATTCAACAGAGCTGAAAAACAAAATCAAGTCGTAGCCAAGATAGTAATATGTGCCCGTAGCACCGTTCAGCTTCGATCGAGGAACTAGGGGGATATGGCTCAGATCCATCTCAACCGTACAGAGCTTCGTGAACTTGGCTATGTAAATGTCACTCTGTCAGAAATGCAAAGTGACGAACGCGTCCAGATAGCAAGGACGACTCACAAGGTTCATCGTCCTTCCACTTGGGAGTAGCTTTGTTGCCTCGATATGCCCATACGGTCGAGGTGACTTTCTGAATGTCGGATTTTTGTTCCGACCGCAACCCGAATCCTTGCCTGAATTCCTTCCCTTCTTGCACTTGGGTATTCTAAATGAAAGGGCTCAGAAATTGAATCGAATACGTGGTGCAGATCCACCTTACCTTCGGTAGAATAATAGCAAAGAAGTCTGGCACCAAAGTCTCCCCGGATGCGCACCTGTACGATCTATGGCTTCGCTTCCTGTGCTCAGGGTCTGTGTGGTCGTAGAACGTTGTGCGGAACTGGCCATAAGTGAATTTCGACACCCTGGTGGTGACGTGGTGGTCAAGGTAGAAGGAGATAGCACCGTCGGATACAGCTTTGTTGCTGGTCAATGGCATTAGTGTTGTCAGAGATGGACGATGGGCCACGATGCACTTACACATGGTTCTCTGGCCGAATCACGGTCACACCTTCAGCTCTAAGTCCATCCTCGACCTTGTTGAATAACCAATCACTCGCTGCGAAGCCACCAACGAGCACAATGTGCTAAACAGGGGTCGAATTAGGTAAACTCTATGGTAGCATCCAATACTTACAGAGATGGGCTTGTGTGACATTTTCTTCTGTTCCTTCACCGCGTTTACGACGCAGTTCACAGAGCTCTCGAAGAAAGACGCGACATCTTCTCCAGAGAGTTTCAACTGACCGAATCGGACATTGCAACTTGGGTCGTTGTCGCGGGTAGATCCGAACTTGACGTACTGGACTTGACTAGCGTTACTGAATCGGATCTTCGTGGTCTTGTCAAAACACCGGACAATGTGATCCAAATCGTCGATGAAGTCGGATTCCGCGAGATATTCTACGAACGGGGTTATGAGCGTTCTGACCATCAGGCCACCAAAGAAGACGAGACATTGACATACTCTCAAGGAACATCCGTGCATGGATACTGACAAAGACAGAGCCATGGAAATGACCTGAATGAAAAAAGAGGTTAGAATGATCCATTACCCAGACGACATCGATCCAACTCACATTGTGGAGGAGCAACTTCCTTGAAAGTTGTGGGCTCCCCTGAACCGCCACTGTACCGACTATAGGCACTGATGTCGATGGTGCCACCGCCTGCATCGACAATGGCAATGCCCTCCCCTTTCTTATAGACCGTCAGCACATGTATAATCCATTTTCACGAAGTAGAGGCGGTTACCTCAAGGGCTTTCGGAGGTAGGCCATTCTCAATGGAAAAATGCAAACTGGCCTCTCCCTCAGTCACAAAGGACACTCGTGCGTGTCCCTTGTTCGTGTCAGGGATAAGGCGTGCCTTGACGATGGCCTCCCGCATCTGACTCTGTTGGAATCCCTCCCATCCATTGGGATGTGACAGCACAAAGTCGATCTCGTTCTTGACACTATCCCATAAATCACGTCCATTTGCGTGGGTGTCTTGAATGAAAGTCGCTGCGCATTCAAAAAGATATGCAAGGAAATCCGCCATAACGTCTATCACGGTCTTATTCAAAGGCAGCGGGGGTATCTGTGTGGCAATTTGCTTCGATGCGTCTGTCTTGGGACGGATGTGAAGCTTGAACCTGTTCGACGGCGACGGTCACCACGCGTATATACTTGCGCCCATCGATCGGCACCGGGAAGAGGAAATAGACGCACCATTCGGTTTTCAGCCATCCTTCGTCCTCTGCTTGCTCAAAGATGCCTTCTCTCATGGCTTCTGCGCCGACCGCGCACACTTTGCCAGCAGCATCATAGTAGATTATAGTCGGAATCTTGGAAGCGCCGGTTATCTGTTCATGTGCAGGGAATCTGTGCAAGGTCAGAGCGGTTGCTAAAGCTCTTCAACATGCAGGAGATTTAAGCATACCTCGTTACTCCCTTGATTTCTGGCACATTTTTAGGATCAAGAACTCTGGAAGATAGGCATCTGGTTAGCGCTTGAGCCAAGGGCTACTCCAAGCTCAAGAACGCACGTGTACGAGACACCGCTATACGTCGTTCCAATATCGAAAGCCAGGACCAATTTGCGCCGAGAACCTTCATAGGGACGTCGTGGTTCGGACATGGCTCTGATAGAGGTCCAAGAGGTGTGGCACGTTTACCCTAGGTGGTGGCCCTGCAAGGTTCCCAGCCTCATGATCACCGAGCATGCCGCAACGGCCTAAAAGGAGCCGGGCGCTTATTTTGACCGTGGCTTGACTCATTCTGCAACAGCCCTCTCCCATGACTAGCGCTGTTGCAATGAAGAAGAAGACGGACGAGCTAACACTCAAGAAGCTCCTGTGATTGTAGGAACTCTAAGGGCACAGTCAAACGAACTACCCTCCAAAATCTTCCTTCATGATGTGTCGTCACTAGGCACCTCATGCAGCTAGAGTGGTGCATGAAAAGACGGGAACTATCCATGAGCTAGAGGTGCAGATTCGAGGGTAGTTACCCTTGCACCACATCACTTAAGGATAATTAGCCTCGATTCTGCACCATTCTAGCATAATCGGCTGCATGCATGAATCTCTGTGCTCCCGCTGACGCCTACCTTTGCCGCGGCCCAGGCTCTAGCTCCTGGAAGCTGGCAAGTTACAGAGGCATTTTAGAAGCATTTTGCCGAGGGTATTACTGAAGGGTCCAAAAAGGCCAGGAAGTGCCAACGTGGGATCGAAAATGCGCTGTCGATTTCGACCACCTACGCTACCCCATCTACTGAGATTCCTCCAAGATCCTGGGACGGCAAATTTAGGCTAGCCGATAAATTCTGCGATTCAAAGGGTATTTCTTGAAGGCTCCGTTATCGTCTGGCGGAAGGCCTCCCAGGTATCATGATTTTGGGCAGCGAGTTTTCCGAGAGACACCACAGCAAATAAACCTGTGGCAAGTGGCCGATGCTGTGCACGGCAAGGGCCGAGGCGTTTTGCATGGTTCTTCTAGGTGCTGTCCCCTTGCCTACCCCTCCATATCACATTATACTTGCATTATTCCTTCTCCCATTGAGCCTAAACATCTACCAGTCAAAGCGGAAGACACCCATGGGCCCATGCTCGCAGTTCCTGGCACTGTTGCGATAACGGAGAGGAAAGCGGTGATTCAAAGCGACTGGCAACAGGCGATTAATTTACAACGTGGATTGCGGAGCTCTATCAGCCCAGTGCCGTCCCCTGTGCCGGTTGCAAGGAGGAACGTGGTCTTGGCCTTTTGCAAACCCTTAAGTACCCTCAGCAAAATGCCTCGGTAATTGTGGTTCTGTGGATGGTGGGTTGTGGCATTTAGCACTTGTTGAGTGCCAAGCTATGCAATATGTGGCCACGAGGGTGCTGATGCACCAGGAGGTCTCAATGTCTGCAGAATGGCACCATGCCTCGGGGTTTGCATACCTTTTCTGTGTTTCACCTGATTTGGAACATGAAGTCTTTCAATGCCCGATTGAGCGAATATAATGAATTGACCAGTCAGTCGTTCTTGTCCTCGTGGACATGGCACCAAAACTCTGGAACATCCGATTAGTCTAATTGCGGTCTGAATCATGTGATAAGCACTCACCTACTCGATCTATCGAACGGCTGTGCATATCTCTATCACCTACAACCTACAGGCTGGCTCGCACTGACACCCACCCTTCGTCCGCTACTTCACACAAGTGACTCCTTTCTGTCCTCCGACCGTTGAACCACTGTCTTGACATGGATTGCACTGGCAATTTACCTCCAAACAAGGGCAAGAGCTTGCGCATGGCTTTTCTGTCGCTGTTGCACCGAGGTTTCCTGAAGCTGCGACGGGGCAAGGACGCTGGTAATCCGCCCAGTGGCGTCGAACGTGAGTTGCTTGTCTGCAGCTAGAGACTGGTTGATAAGGCTATCACCACTGTTAGAGCTTGCACCGTGCGGCATTCAAATTTTGTCAAATTGCAACAACTTCTCTGTTGGCAACATGACAGTCAATATCAACAACAGTCCAGTTGTCTCTAATAACAACTCCGCAGAATGTGAGTCATCTTTCAGTGGTAGATTGTGCTCCTACGTGAAAATGCACCAAATTTGTCATAGATTGGGAAGCAGCAGAGCTGTTACGGACGCTTCAACGTCTCCAAAGGGCGATGCCTCAAGCTGTGGGCTTCAGCGGTGCGAACGCAGTGACCATCACGGACGCCCTAGGCGAAACTTTTACACTTCCTTGGTCGATCGTGGCCACGTACGAGGTGAGAGATAATTTCGGGGTTCCGTCCAAACCTTTTGCGACGTGTGTTTGACTAAGATTGACGTCGCAGGACCTGCACGACATCTTGGGCAAGCATTTCAGAGGAAAGGTAGGTGAGGAGCGTGTCGTCGAGAAGCGGTATTGTATCACGCGTTTGAATGGAAAGCTGGTCGATGCTTGGAATTGGAGTGATGTGATGCTGCTGGGGGAGGAGCTGGTAATGAGCATGTTGGTGAAGCGGAAAGGGGATAAGGATTTTACGAAGATTGCGAAGACGTGTCCAAAATGTGGAAAGACGAACCTTGGAACATATTTGGACCAAGAGTGGCTTGTTTGGTGCGTGATTTCATAAGATACTTGGTCTTGACCAGAGCCTTGAAAGAAGTGCTGAGCAGAACGATGGCAGTCGATGTTGTCAAACCCGATTTACGCTCCCTTCCAAGCGGAAGTACGAGAGGATAAGCCCGAGCAAGGAAGTAGCCGAGATAATGCATTTTCGTCATCTGAGGATCAGCGAGATCGTGGTGGGTCAACGGTTCATTTTCCGAGAAGGCTTTCACACTGATTAATGACTATTGGGTGATTTGCCACTCATTCATTGACCCTGCGAAATACAATGTGCCTTGATCGAATCAAATTGATCTGCATCGGCATGCCTGTCTCCTTGGGTGTGCATATAAACGATCATGGTTGCAAACAAACTGGCCGGACTAGACGGTATGTCTATCTGGTTTAATTTCTTGCTATTCAGCTCATCTGTTGTATAGAGAGTAAGTCTGCTTCCAACCTGAAATTCTTGCCATTCAGCCCATCTGTTGTATAGGAAGTAAGTCTGCTTCCTCATGAACCTGAATGTCTTGCCATTCAGCTCATCTGTTGTATAGGATGTAAGTCTGCCTCCTCATGAACCTGAATTTCTTGCCATTCAGCTCATCTGTTGTMTAGCAAGTAAGTCTGCYTYCTCATGAKCCTGAATTTCTTGCCATTCAGCTCATCTGTTGTATAGATTGTATATCTGCTTCCTCATGAACCTGAATTTCTTGCCATTCAGCTCATCTCTTGTATAGCAAGTAAGTCTGCTTCCTCATTAAACTGAATTTTTGCCTGCCATTCAGCTCATCTGTTGTATAGAAAGTAGGTCTGCTTCCTTATGAACCTGAATTTCTCATCATTCGGGTCATCTGTTGTATAGTTTGTAAGTCTGCTTCCTCATGAACCTGAATTTCTTGCCATTCATGTCAATCTGTTGGATAGCTTGTAAGTCTGCTTCCTCATGAACCTGAATTTCTTGCCATTCAGGTCATTTGTTGTATAGGAAGTAAGTCTGCTTTCTCATGAACTTGAATGTCTTTCAATCCAGCTTATCCATTTTTCAGAAAAGTCTGAAGCTTGTCAAGCAACAACAACTGTGTGCTGGTGATTTAGGCCCATCTCCTGACAAGTTGAGATGTGTGTACCACCTGCCCTGCCTTCCATTCCCTTCTGCTGATGCTGCAGCACAGTTGAAGAAGTAATGGAATGATTAGCACAGTCACCACACTCAGTGCACAATCTGCAGGACCCAGCTATGTGTGTTCCCTTTCTCCCCCTCAAACATTGACAGTCCCTCTAACCACACTGCTCTGTATTATTCATTACATCACATTTTAGACTCAACCCAGTTCACCCTTTGCATTTAAACCCAGACCAAATTGTACTGGATGCTTGCATCTGTTCTCATTCCTATCTTTCCTTTTCCACTTTTTGGTTTATTATTCCTGTGTTTTTGCATTTTGGATTTCATATCTATTCATCATATCATTTTATATCTCCTAAATCTCAACACTAATGGAACAGCTCCCTCATATCTTTCAATGAATGGCCTTGATGGCCTGTCCATGTGAACACCCAATCATACACAATCTTTCCCATTTCTGCAACATTATCTCCACTGTTACACTTGTTCCCTGTCCACAGTCAGTTGTTGGAATATCAGTCCTTCTTGGGATCAAAGCTTTCAAAATCATTTCCATCTTGCTGAATCTACCAGTGATTATCTGTTTCCTGGGAATGGACCAGGAGGACCATTACCCTGGCTGCTGTCCTCTGATTTCCAGTTTAGTAAAATGCCTCAGGCCTTGCCGTGCAAAAGATCAGCCACTTCACACAGGTTATTGATATTTCATCAAGAGTCTGATCCACAAGACTACATACAATTTGTCACTCCATAGGGTACACTATACACTGACTAACGTACACAATACCAGTGAAACTGTGGGACCCAATGGCTGAAATGCTTGCCAAATAGTCAGTTGCCTCAGGAACAAAATCCTGAGTCAACAATGGTAAAGGGGGAAGTTTTGCTGTATGAGAAGGTGCTAGTTGTGATCCAGAACTTGCTTGGGACCCACTCAGGGTTGGTGTGAGGTGGCTGTTCATTGTTGAACACACCAAATACATCCAAANTTTTTTTTGCAGTCTGTATCCAAGCTCAATCAGTAGCCCACAGGGCTTGTAACTTGTTAGATCTAGTTAATTAGACTAGAGAAATATCTATAAGCTATACATTTAATAGTGCAAAAATAAAATAACTCACACTTCAGATGAGGTCAAGATCACGCAGACTGAAGAGTGAGGAAATGACAAGCAATTGAATATAAGCAAAATGAGAAGTCTTTGTGATAAGCTAAAAAGAGAGTGATTGTCAAGAAACCAATGAAGCAAGCTGGATGTGGAAATGTAATGTATATCTACATACAGTATATATGAACAGACCCAAGGGGTCAAGATAATGTTCAAAGGTCTGATAAAAGTTGACTATCAATCTACAATGCTGCTGGTCAGGAGGTCTGAGGGCAAGAAGACAAGGAACTATGGCTGTCTTTATTCCTCACACTCAGCTTGGACAACACAAATCCAAGTTTGTGCTTGAACCCTAAGCCTGATTCAGAGAGCAACAAGTATTAGGTTTAGCGCTGATGCACAGGTGAGGGGCACACACCATAAAACCCATGGATGAGCCAAAGGGCTTTATCCATAATCCAAAGGTTACTAGCTGGATAAAAGCCCAATCTAAAAATAGAGTGGGCTGTCAGCTGTCAAATTAAGACCTCTAGGCTCATCCAGGAACTTATGGATAAAAATGCCGCCCAGTGGTGTTGACACAGCTTTGCTCGAGGTCCGTTTGGATAGAGGAGCAAGAAGTATGTCTTTGAATCCACTGGACCCGTTGTATTCACACGTCATAGAGTCAAATCTGGGTTCGCCTCTTTCAATACGGTGGATTCGCGGTCTTCAGGGGTTGAATAACCTGCTTTTACAGATGGATCCCAAGGCTGGCGATTCAGAGCACTTGCTCGGAACCTTCACTCACTGATCGTATCCCACCTCCCAGCGACCAAGCGACGACCAAACACGGCTTTTACCACAAATCACTGTTTGACGTTCTCAAAGACCCTGATCGTGGCGGGAAACTATGTTGAAGATAGATATTGTCCTAAGTCAAACTCGATATGTGAATGATTACATCGAAACCCCTGCCATCGTCTGTAAGTTGGCGAATTCGTCGGTGCCTGTAGCTTTGCATAGCGCATGGAATTGGGAGCCGGGATTGCTCAACAATGTGGAAGGCCTGTACGATGAATTCGACGTCAATTCCCGAGACACGCATGAATCAAAGGGCTCACTTGTCAAACTCAACGATGCGTCCTTGGGTGAGGAGCATCACCTGTGTATGGCCAATTAATCTCAAAGAGGTCCGCCAGAACGCATGCCCGAGAGCAATAGCTCACCCTGTCATAGTCAATAACAGTCCTCAGTCGATGAGCAATTGTCAATATAGTGCTCTCAGCAAACTCCCTATGATCAAAGATGAGTAAGAGAGCCCGGGGGAATAGTTGGAAGCTTCGCACTGTCTAATGGTCTTGCTGATAAGTTCATCCGTAGCATAATCGACGCTCGCTGTAGCCTGTAACCAAAACAAAAGTCAAATCACAGGATCAAAGGCGTTGAAAGAACCTCACCTCGTCCATGACTAGGATTTTGCTGCGCTTCAAAATGGCACGAGCCATGCAAAGCAACTGCTTTTCGCTTCGAATAGAGTAAGGCCGAGCACTGCAACCGCCACAATGGCATTGCTCACCCAGTCGAGAAGTTCTCACCGCCTTCCGATACACCGAAGTCTAAATCTTGGAAAATGTTGGCATTAACTGTTTCAGAATATCCTTCCGGCGTCGATGCGGAGTCAGAAGGAATGAGGTGAACTCTTCGAAGGGCTTCGTACTAATGAACGAATGAACACTTGATGGGAGAAGGTTGCTAGTTGGTCAACCAGAACTCACGATTTCCGTATCCTCGTATTCGTCAAAAACATCGAGGGTTGAGCGCAAAGAGCCACTCAGTATGCTGGGATCCTCTGGTGAAGATTTTAGTAAAGAAGAAAAGTGCGTGAGGAACAGGGTAAACGCACGTGGAATAATCGTCAACCTGCCACGGAGGTCTGTGAGGCCTATCTTGGAGATATCGACTCCGTCAACCACAATCCGTCCCTGAGTCGGCTCAACGAATCGGAAGAACGACAGAGCCAGAGTACTCTTCCCTGAACCAGTTCTCCCGAGTATCCCAACCTATGTAATATCATTAGCAACCATACGGCCATACCATCCATTAGTTCGAACCCACCTTCTCACCAGGGCGGATTTCGAAGTTCAAGTTGTGCAAAACGTCAGGTAGATCAGGCTACCCTATAATTGAGCACACATGGCAACGAAAGAAAGTGAATAGCACGTACAGCATATCTTATGACCAGGTCTTCGCACTTAATATCCCCTTGAGAGGGCCAAGAAGCATCCGGCCGCGGTTCCACGATTTCCGGAGGTTCACGCTTGAGGTCAGAGTACTCTTTGATTCGCTCCAAGGCAACCATAGATTGTTCAAGGCCGACAAAGCGACGAACCTGTGCATGAGATTTAAAATACAAATTCGATGTTTGGGGGGCACGAAGCATACCATCCACAGTAGGTCATTCAAAATGGTTGATGCAAATGCCAAAGCGAATCCAGCCAATGAGGCACTAATGGTGGGGGTCATCAGACATGCTACACTCGCAGCTCCCACAACGGTGGCCGCGAGGAAGTCGAAACGAATAGAGAGCCATCGGTTGACTACGAAGAGTGAGTCGGCGACTGCTCGAAGAGGCAATGTTGGATAGACCTACGTCCCCACGTCCAATACCACGAATTCGAGTTCTGTCAAACGGTAGGTCAGTCTGTCCGTGCTAGCTATAGTGTGATATCCTGAGGAACTACAGACCGTATCAACGCATCTCAGCATGTCACGCAGTAATTTGGAGGAGGCACCAAACGCGCGTAAGACAGGAACGCCTGCAATCGTCTCTCCATAGATAGAGTACAGCGGCGAGCGTGAGACCGAGTCTGTTATTTTTCATTACCAGACAACTACGGCGTGCATACCAACGAGGATACACACCTAATCGTCTCATATCACGCGAGGTTTGGCCATAAATCTAAGCAAATAAGATGTTAATTTTAGGTTAGCTCCGAACAGCATCAAGAGTAGCGGTACCTTTGCAGCTAATTAGAGAAAAATCAGCACACCTCAACTCCACGGGAGATGGCAACGAAATACTTACCATTATAATACAACACGCCAAGAATCATGATGACAATTAGGAATGGAATGCCCCCAACGAAGGTAACAGTGATTATGGTCGTTAAAGCCGATAATGCGCAGATGATCGTGCGTCCGAGGTTGTCCGCAAGGCTGCTATCGATGCCTTCAAAGTCCTTGCCAAAGCGATTCAGCAATCGCCCACGAGAAACGGTGTCATGGAAACGAATATCGGCGAACAGCACTGTCTCAAGTAGGCGCTCGTAGAGGACGGTCGATGCATGAATCGAGCCATGGTATAGGACGAACCACCGAATGGTTGTGAAAACAAGCCCAGCACCAGTGATAGCCGCATAAATCAGGATATAGTATGACGGATCTCTTCCATCTCCGCTGAGAGCCGAAGCGGACCAGAATCTGCGAATGCAGAGTAAATACCGCCAGCTTTGCATGTAAGGAAAGAAACGCTGCGCACCTGAGCCACGTATTTTCCAACACTGGCGTAATGGAGGCAATGATAAAGGTGACACCAAAGAGTGTCCAATACCAATGGTCCCCACACGCCCAGAAAAAGGTCACCCAAATGTCATGCTTAATACGACCAACAGCGCGTGTCTCGTCTTCCACCAATTTTCTCGCCGGTTTCTTCTCCTTGATGGGGACCGCAGCAGTGGTGGAACTGGCCTCGGATTGACCTCCTTGGTCTCCAAGAACTTTCGCCTCGATTTCTATCAGTTTCTCCTTCTCTTCACTGTCGCCTCCAGTTGCGGTAGAGGTCTGGCCCAACTTTCGGATGATACCTGAAGTCTGGAAGGCATCACGCCCTCCCTCGAACAGAACTCGACCGTTATCTAGAGCGACGATATAAGAGGCTCCCCCAGCGCAGAGCTGGACGTGGTGTGATACCAGGATGACTGTACGACCTTTCATCAAACCCCCCTTCAGGCATTGATGGTAGAGGTGCTGAGCGGTATGAGCGTCAACCGCGGACAATACGTCGTCTAGGAAGAGAATTGAGGCGCGAGAGTAGACCGCGCGAGCGAGGGATACTGAATAATTTCCATCAGCGCTCCAGAGGCACTGGTGGGGGCTCGAACTAGTTCCTACCTCTTGCTTTTTGTCCACCCGACAAGTTCACGCCACGCTCACCGATCTCGGATTCATCGCCATCTTCGAGGATTTCGAGATCACTGATTAGCGCACAAGCCTAACGGGATCTGCAGGTTAGCACGCGGTTCCTCTAGGTTTCAGCAATATAGCACCTCAAGGGTCTTCTGATACCGTTCCTCGTCGTATGGCAAATTGAATAAAATGTTGTCTGTCATCCGTAACAGTGAGTAACAAACTCGAGTCTAAGCTACTGACTGCATACCTTTGATAGACTCATTCCTCAACCAAGCAGCCTAAATACAGAGGTATCACCCCATAATTCAGCACAATATCACCATACACAGGAGATACACCAACCTGTGGCACATAAGCACACATCCCATCCACAATCCACTCCTCTTCGGGCCCGACCTTCGCATGAGAAGCCAATGAATCCGGAGGCGACCTCGGACACATCAACTGTCCAGTCAAGACATCCGCCTCTCCCAGCAGTGCCAACAATAATAGCGTCTTCCCTGATCCTAACTTGCCACAAATCAAGGTCAGCTCCCCTTGCGGGAAGTCCAACGAAAGATCTATCAGCAAGAACTTGTGTCTGGGAGTCGATGAAGCTGAAGGCGCCAGACTAGACGCATTGCTGCTAGTTCGATCTTGAGGCCAGGTGATAGTGCATGATTGCAATGTGATAGTTTTGGATTGTTCTTCAAGGGGAGCTACCGGGTTGACTTCAGCGCCGTCGAGGTATTTTTCGATTCGTCGAAGGGATACGAAGGTTTGCAGTAAGTTGATGAACGTCTCGGGAAGCGCGCTGAGCGCGAATTTCATTTCATAGAAGATGATAATCTGGAACAGGTTGAGTGCGACGAGTTCAAGCATAAATATAGATACTCACTGAAGTGAAAGCGATGGAAGGTGTGAGGGGTTGCCCTCTGTAAACAGCGTAATGCCAGAATGCAACCAAAGTAACCAATATAGGAGATCCGTTCCAAATAGCGTTCCAGAGCATCTATATCTCAATGAGAACTAAGATCGCACCAAGGAAAATGGGGGGCATACTAACCTCGATGGTGTAGTGAAGTTTCTGGAATTTCAACTCTCTTTGTCGAATGACCAGAACTCGCTTTTCGAAGCTCCGTTCCCAAGCCATGAATTTGAGCATACGGATTGATCCCAAGATCTATCGATCGTTGGGTCTTGAAACCTCATAATGACTAATGGAAGCTCACCTCGTTCATCAATGCTACTCGCTCATCTCGAGCCTTCATGAGATTTTCTTGGGCACCGACGAAGATCGTACCGGCGAAGTGATTGAGAGGCAAGAAGAACAGCATGACCGCAAGACCGAAGAAGCATGAGACGCCTGCGAAAACGTTGGATGAGCGCCCATTCTATGAATGAGGGGAAAGCGCCGCTTACCGAGAAGATTGTACAGGAAGATTGTCCCAATGACGATTTCAACAGGCGAATCTACAAAGTCATCAGTATTTTGATGCTCGGGAGTCGTTTGCCGGGAGGCATACCGATGAGGGAGAACAAATACCAAGTGACCTCGCTGACTCTGTCTACGTCCGTAGTCATGAGTGTCATGATCTGGGCTTTGCTGGAAAATTCATTTTCATCGTCGCCACCAGTGGTCGACTTAGCAGCATCGCCACCTGCAGCTGGAGGGGCGTTTTTGTCCTTGGGCTTCGAGGAAGAGGATGCAACGTCTTTCCTAACGAGGGTTTTCGAGAAGAGGATTGTATTGAGTTGTATCTTGATTCGGACTTGCATAGTCGTATTGGATAGAGTCCACAATTGTCCAGTTACTAGGGGAGGAAAGCAGTGTCAGTGTAAGATAACTGATTAATCCAAAGCCGACTCACCCAAGAATGAGATCGCGTAAGACATGAAAATCCCATACACATACACCCATCCCCATCGGGTCTGCTCCCTCTCACTATCGATCTCCAAATACGCAATGAACTGTCTGAGGAAAAACGCTGGCGCATAAAATAGGCCAGCCGAAACCACCGCCAACAGGAACTCGACGAAAAACACGAACCAATTGAGTCGGAAGACCCTGTACATCAAGCCCCACCCTGAGCCCGCCTTTGGTGTCCAGTTGAAAATACGGAGCTCGATCGTTCGCATTGCTTGTCGCATGCGCGAGTAGTTGAACGCAGCCCGCATATTGGCCGGGACGATCGGGAGGTCGCCGATTTCGAGGCTCTCTGCAATGTTTCCGAGCCAAACGACCTTGGTGACGTACGAGAACATCAACAAATCCCAAAGGGACGCGTGGGTCAGTCCCGACACATTTTCGGGATCTTCATTCGTGATGGCCTTGACCGTCTTCTCCGAGTAGATGTGCTCGGGAGGGTAGTGGAGTGGTGGGCCGAGAGGTGTCGTGAACGCGAGAGTGGTGATAAGGATGTACAATACGACCAGGGTGATCCACAGTGCGTCGAGTACGACGTCGCCCCCNGGTTCCCAAAAGAACCGACAGGAAGGAGGGGGAGCTAGGTGGCTTGGCGACTGGTGGTGAGCCTTCGGGAAGGATCGCAGCCGAGCCAAGCAACAAGCTCGCGACGGTCGTCAGCGTTGTCAAATGCAGAATCGCTGTGGAGTGCGCGTCAACGTTGTTTTGGAAAGCAGCATTTCCTGCTAAAACGAGGAGATAGAACGAGAATGAGAGCTGGAGTACGGCAATGATCAATTCCTTGGTCTCGCCGTTTGCGAGGGCGTAGCCCAAGGCCACCGTGTTCAGAGACACGGTCAATGCCAGCAAAGCAGCAATGTACGCTTTCCTCCATCGCATCTAACGAGAAATGAACGTCACTCGGGATGAAAAGGATAGTTGGGACGCACCCTACGCCAGAAGGACTCCTCCTCAAGTGGATATCCGTCTATGATATCCTCCGGGATTGTCACCTCCAAGGGGTCGTGTTTCGAGTAGTGATCGCCATCCAACTCTTCGTCGTTGTGTGTAGAAAGCTGGATTTTTGCCTCTTCCTGTCGCTTTGCCCAATAAAACGCCAAGATACTGGCAATGACGCTGGCAGCCAAGGTAATAGCGATCTCAAATTGGAAGCGCAGCATAGTCGGCCAGTGTCCGAGTCAGCCTCTCCCCCGTCTTGTGCCTTTTAAGCCCAAAGGTAAGCTTAGAGTTGGAAATTTATGAAGGATTGAATGTCGTCTGCAAAGGTTGTACGAGTCAGATTTTTGCGAAGCTTCTACCTTGCCAGGTCTAATGTGGCTTCTTTCCCGACCACACCGGCCCAAAAGGCCTGTAGGAAGTAAGTCAGTAAGCTGCTTATCGCCGAAAGATCAATAGCATCGAGTCAGGTTGTGTCAGTGTGGAGGGAATAATCTGTGGACATGTCACGATGTGGCATCCTCCCCTTCAAAACGCCAGGGGAGCCATCACTGTCCTGCTCAGCTCTTCACTTCGAAAAGTGAGGCTTATACATATGTCCTCTCTCTATCCGAACTTGGAACCAGAAGTTCTCCAAGTGTAAATTCTCGGGATGCCACCGAGAGGGTTTCTCGGAGCGGTGAGGGGTGATTCTCGCAGGTATTAGTGACCTGTTGATGTCAGATAGAGTTAAGTAAGATGGATTCACCTGAATTCGCGCTGATAGTCCACGAGCGCCCTGTACAGCGCTCAGTTAAAAGGACGCCCAGACCGTCCTCCGCAGCCTAAGCTGTCAGCTGATGTGGGAGTTGACCGCAGATCCTTTGATGCGGCGGTCAGAATATATATAGCTCTCCTTCTTCCGCCTAAGGTCGACCGAGTCTTCTCTCTATCGTCGTCTGTTCATGTTCAACATACACCCGATGAGCGTCCGCCAGATGGAGCCAAGCGTTCCCAAGTTTCCAAGACGATGATGCCCAGCAGGCTTTGGTCAGGAACCTTAGCCATAAATGGCTATTTGTGACGAAAACCCAATCAATACCTTCCTGGGCACATGGCCTTGGCTCCTTGGCCTCTTGTGTTGTTCTCAATAACCTCAACTGCCGGTGCTGGCACCTCTTCATCTCTTTCTGCCCCGGTAACCTCTAAACTGCGCGCGAGCGCGTAGCCAACTACCTCTCCTTTTCAACTTGCCTATATCTTGTCGCTAATTCCAATCCTTGACCTGTTTTCGTCATGAATCGGTCGTTCAGCAAGTCGGCGGCATCGGCGTCGACAGCCAGCCTCCTACCCACCACAAATCCGCGCCAGTACTCGGACACGAAGACCTACTCAACTGACTCTCATTCATCTACAAGCCATCCTGTACGTCCGCCGTGCAAACAAGCTCCGAGCATGGTACTCAGACTAACCCCTCCTTCTCCCGCAGCCCTCACTCTCTGAGAAGGTAACCGACTTGTAACTGCATTCTTTCACAACCCCTGATTTCGCTCCGTCCAGTTTGCACTGTCTCCTTCCCCAGCATCATGGGGTGCCCCACTGGACATGAGCTATGCCGAGCCGGACGATTTCCTACACAACCCGGACCCTAAGAGAGATCGCATGAACGACCGTGGAGGAACAATTTTCACCGCACGAGGCCTTGCAAACGTAGGATGTCTGGTCATTCTCGCTCTTGGAATTATTACTCTCTTGTGAGTCGCCTACCCAAACCTCACTACCGTTACTGACCCTGTCGGCGAATTCTAGTGCCGGTTCGTGCTGTGCTTCCAACATGCTTCCGATGAAGCTAACAGCTTTCCTATTGTTACTCGCCTCGTTCTGCTCATCTTACAGGCTATCCCATTATCTCTCTGTTTACCGACCCCAAACAGACCACGCAGGGCGGGTTCAACCTCGGCGGTATCAACGCAACAGGACAGATTCCCATCCTCCCCGGCAACTTCGGTCTTATTGACAAGGATACACCCAAGGAGGCCTACACTAAGATGTCCTACCTTCTTGACGAAGAGTTTGTTTTAGTCTTCAGTGACGAATTTGAGCAGGAGGGTCGTACTTTCTGGCCTGGAGACGATCCGTACTGGGAAGCTGTGAACCTGCACTACTGGGGTACCAATGATTTGGAGTGGTATGATCCTCATCAAGGCAAGTTTTTCTTGGACTTGATACCAGCGAGTGAGGTACTGACTTGGCTGATGTAGCGACAACCGGCAACGGTAGTCTCCTGCTACGAATGGACCGAATGACTGATCCCTCCATCAACCACAACATGGAGTTCCGATCGGGCATGGTGAGTAGTCAAATTGACCGTCTTTTACTGGAATAGAGAGGCTGATTCAGGGCTTGTGATGCACAGGTTCAAAGCTGGTAAATACCTACAGTCTCCCTTAGGACGTCACGAAATTAACCAACCTCTGTTCTGCAGGAACAAGTTCTGCTTCACTGGTGGCCTTATTGAGGTTATGGTTCGCTTGCCTGGCTCCAGTACGATCAGGTACGTGCACACTGTTCTCTTGCACATTCAGACCCGTTCTCATTAATTACCTTCCTTCAGTGGTCTTTGGCCCGGCGCCTGGACGATGGGTAACCTTGGCCGTGCTGGATATGGTGCAAGCGTAGAGGGTCTGGTACGCTCTTTTCAACTAATATTCCTGACAATTGGATCACTGACATACCAATATAGTGGCCCTTCAGCTACGACGAATGTGATGTTGGCACCCTTCCCAATCAGACCTACCCCGGTACACAGACACCGCTTGCGGCCCTCCAGAACGGTGATCCTTCTCACGGAAACGTTCTCGTGCGTAGTCTCTTTTGGCGTTTATTCCAGCAATGGGAAGCTCATTCGTTATTTTCTAGTCTTACCTTCCCGGACAACGGCTGTGTGAGTATTCTCTGGAAATATCCCCATGGCAACGCCCTTAAACGCCTTGTATAGCTGCGTGCACATGCCCTGGACAATCTCACCCTGGACCAGTTCGAAGTGATGGAACGTATGTGGGACGTGCTGCCCCCGAAATCGATATTCTTGAGGCCATCGTCGAGAATGGAGAAGGCCATGTCTCCCTTTCTGCTCAATGGGCACCATACAATGTAAGTCCTGCAGCCACTGGCGTACCCAAGGATATACTAAACGCTCTCCAGGCGGAATACCTCCCAAACAATTCCTCTGGCAACATCGTCGTCGATGATCCTTTGACTGTCATTAACCCATACAAGGGAGGTGTATTCCAGCAGACGACCAGCGGTTTAGCTGCGACCAATCAAAGTTGCTACGAGTTGAGTGGAGGCTGTTTCACGACGTTTGGATTCGAATACAAGCCTGGGTGAGTGATCCTTTCCGTACTAGTTGCGGTTTCGGACTGAGTTGTCTTCCAGATTCGATGACGCGTACATTACCTGGTACAATAACAATCGACGCTCCTGGACTCTGTATGCCCCTGCTATGCAACGTGATCCAGCCACCGAGATCAGCGCGCGTCCTGTGCCTGTGGAGCCCATGGTAAGTTACCCTTCCTTTTTCCTCTACGTGACACAGTGGCTGAGTTGACTGGCCTTTAGTATATCATCATGAACTTGGCCATTTCCCTCAACTTCGGGTTTGTCGACTTTGAGAATCTGGAGTTCCCTGCTACCATGAGTGTGGATTATGTCCGAGTTTATCAACCCAAGAATGCTATCAACACGGGTTGCGATCCGAAGGAGTACCCAACTGCGCAGTATATTGAAACGTACGTCGTCGTTTCTCATACTCGCTCGTCCTTGGTCGCTTTACTGACTCGGTTTGCTGCGAACAGGTACAAGGAGGCGTACACAAACAACAACCTGACAGTCTGGTCCGATTACGGCGAGCCGTGGCCAAAGAACAGGCTGATGCCCGGAGGTTGTGATTAGACTCCCATATTCCTTCATCACTTTCAAACCTCACACTTGGAACCATTTCTTCGTCACGTTCATTCGTTTGACCTTCGCATAACCCACTGTAGCCGATATTGCATTAGTACCGTTACCGAACGCATTCAGAAGCTAGTCCATACCCTTTGCATCGTACCCATCACATTGGAATTCGTCTTTTTATTTCTTTACATTGTCAACCGCAACCAGATAGGTGAATATGAGATATATCATTTACGTTTTTAGTAGGGCGATAAGGTGGCAGGATTTGCGCTGGTGGTACATTTAGAGCACTCGTCCGTGGTTTATACCCCATCCGTGCGTCGATCCTGGTGTGGCATGCCAACCTCTCCGGGCAACACTAATGATTGCCGGTCTTTTGAGTTTTAGTATGTACCCTCCTCCATCATCATGATATTTGAGTCGACACCTCCCGCAACCCTTCCTCGCGTCGAGTTTTGCCTGGAAAATCTTCGGCCGCCTTCTATCACCCGATTTCTTTTCAATGCAGCATCCAATCCAATGTACTTCGATGGTAATCATGGGATGACAGTTCTTTGATTCAAATCCTGAGCCTCCATCACCCACGTTAACACCATCTTGAATCGTTTGCGGTGGACGTCGTCGCAGTCTGTGTGACTCGGCGTTCCCTTGGCTTATTTCTTGCTCATTCTCTCACACAACCTCCTCACTCGTTCTCACTCACTCTCCCTTGGCCTTGGGGCTTGTCTAGCCTATTTATCTCTGCGCGCCCGCATTGCGCTCACTTTCCGCTCTTTTTTACCGACGGCTCGCTACTGATCTGACTTTTTGTTCCTGGAAAATCTGAAAATAACTTATTTGAACCATGGACCCTCGAAGGCCGTTTGCAGGACGGGATCCAAGGCGCCCAGACAACAGGCATCTCTTCAGCGCACCCCAGGCTCTCCCGCCAAGTTCGAATCCGTTCACGGGCCCTGGCGAAGCGAGGGGGCCGAATGCATCAAAGCAATATTTAGGCCCGGGCCCGCCAATGGGCGCTCCCAATGCTGAGTCGATTAACTCAGCCCGTCGACTCGAGAAACGTGCATCTGCGGGTAGTTTGGGGTCGACAGTGAGTGTCAGGTTCTTGACGGCCGGACCAGTCTAACGAACGTCAAATGTGCGCCTATTCTCGATCAGGTTTCCTTGTCGGCCAAGGTTCGTGCTATTTCCTACGCCACGTTCTTGGCTATATATCTCTGCCGCTTAGCCTTGACGGTTCCTGTCTTCGTCATTAAACTGATTAATTACCTTGTAGTATTCTCTGGCACACTCACCTGCGACCTGGGGAACGCCTTTGCTCGCCTCGGACCACCCAGAGCCAGATGACCAGTTGCACGACCCGAACTCGAGGAACAAAACGGCCACTTTCTCGAGACGTGGTTTAGAGAATGTCGGATGTTTGCTTGTCCTTACTCTTGGACTACTCGCTCTATTGTGAGTGCACTGTCGAAACCATGCCTTCAGACCACCAACTCATTTTCTTCTCTTCTTTCTCCAGCGCCGGATACCCATTGATCTCCACACTCACCAAAGTCACCCCAACAACGCAAGGAGGGTTCAACCTTGGCGGTATAAATGCCTCAGGGCAAGTACCTGAGCTACCTGGCAATTTCGGCTTGGTTGACAGAGATACCCCCGAGTCGGCGTACACCAAACGCACGTACCTGAACGATGAAGAATTTGTTCTGGTGTTCAGTGACGAGTTTGAGCAGGATGGGAGGACGTTTTGGCCGGGCGATGACCCCTACTGGGAGGCTGTGGATTTGCATTACTGGGGAACGGTGAGATATCGGCATTCTCCCTCGATAGATTCGGAACTTGGTTCCTGACTTATGTGTACGCGCTCGTAGAACGACCTGGAGTGGTACGACCCCCAGCAGGTTACGACGCAGGGCGGTGCGCTGCAAATTCGCGTCGATAGAGTCGACGACCCATCCATCAACCATAACATGACATACCGCGGGGGCATGGTACTCAGCATTTCATCGCAATTCTGGGAGTTCAGCTGCTTACTCTCTGCATAGATCCAGTCGTGGAACAAGTTTTGCTTCACTGGAGGGCTAATCGAAGGTATGTACGAGGTCAAACACACTCACAGACTCCCTAATCATAATGCTACCTTCCCGTAGTCTCTGTCCGGTTGCCCGGGTCTCCTACTGTTAGGTACGTTCCAGTCCCGGCTAGATGGTTGGGCGAAGTGAGTGACCTTGATACGTTCTACCCATCGCAGCGGGTTCTGGCCAGGAGTGTGAGTAATATCAGGGTATCTCATGTTCCCGAAATGAATGACTGACACGGTGTGACACAGATGGACAATGGGAAATCTCGGTATGTCCCTGCACCTCATGCTTCGTACCATCACTGGGCCCAGTTAACTTCCCATGTACCAGGTCGAGCAGGATACGGAGCCACTAATGAAGGCTTAGTGCGTCGGCCTCGTGATGTTATTGCTAGCATTGGCTCACCTTCTCCATGACTATCTGCAGTGGCCATTCAGTTATGATTCATGCGACGTGGGGACCCTGCCTAACCAAACGTACCCTGGAACCGAAACGCCAATAGCTGCGCGGCAAGGCGATCGCCGCAATAACGGGGCTCTGGTACGAGCCGTTGTCCTTCCATCAGCTTATCAGTTCACGGTTCTGACTACAAAATTTCTAGTCCTATCTTCCTGGACAGCGTTTATGTACGCATTCATTGGCGCTTTGCAACTTCGACTGCTGACCTCTCCGCGTAGCCGCTTGCACATGCCCAGGAGAATCGCATCCGGGACCCGTGGCGCCTAATGGCGACTACGTCGGACGCGCAGCTCCAGAGATCGATATCTTGGAAGCTCTTGTCGAGGATGGAGAGGGGCGGGTGAGTCTTTCACGACTCCTTGACACAACCGCCTAGATTGAATTCGGTAATTTTTTCTAGGTTTCGCTATCAGCTCAGTGGGCGCCGTTCAATGTACGCACCTCGGGTTTCCTTCCCTCGAAACTTCAGTCTGACATCTCGCGTCCCCTCGCGTCATTAGGCAGGCTATCGTACTCCGAACGATACATCGGCCATGGTTTTCTACGACGAAACCAAGACTGTGCACAATAGCTACATCGGTGGTAAGTGAATTAACTGAAAGCGTGAACTTCTGGCTTACCTATTTCCTTTCAGGTATTTGGCAACAGTGCACCAGTGGGCTGAGTGTAACGAACCAGTCGTGCTACGAACTGAGTGGTGGATGCTTCACAACCTTTGGGTTCGAATACAAGCCTGGGTTTGACGATGGGTATATAACGTGGTACAACAACAACGAACGAGCGTGGACTCTGTACGCTTCCGCCATGGTTGGTGACCAGGCAACTGAGATCGATGTACGGCCTATACCGCTTGAACCAATGGTGCGTTCCTCCTTAGTCTTGATTCTACAAGGCGATTTCGTCGACACTGAACGGTTACCCACGATAGTACGTCATCATGAACCTGGCCATCTCCGAAGGATTTGGTGAAATAGACGTAGAGAATCTGCTGTTCCCTGCCACTATGAGCATCGACTATGTGCGGGTATACCAGCCGAAGAATGCTGTCAATACGGGTTGCGATCCAAAGGAATTCCCCACTGCCAAGTATATCGAGACGTGAGTGGCATCTCTTGTTGGCCTTTTAGTGCTGCTAACTGTATGAGAATTTAGTTACAAGGAAGCCTACTTGAATTATAATCTGACAACTTGGAAACAGTATGGGGAGGCATGGCCCAAAAACCGGCTGGCACCGGGAGGATGTACTTGAATATTTTTTTTTTNCGGGTTTCTTGTTTTCTTGTGCCATAGTTGTTGTATTATTCTGTATCTAATGATTGATGTTTTGTGCCAATAGAGGTCAAAGGAAGAGTGAGATGGCTTCGGCCGCGAATGGCCGAAGGCATGACCAGACGCGTCGCGTTGATTTTGCCACCGCGACTGTTTTCGAAAGACCACAACCGTGACTCCGTCCTGACAGACAGCCATCCATTGAGATAACCTTTTTTCGGGACATTTTGGGTAGCCTTGATTCATAGAGAAATGGACGTCGGCTCCAAATCCTGTGTTACGCTTGTCTTCCTGCCTCCTACTACACGCCACTGCTCCCATTGCGACTCCAGACCTAGAATCGGCTCCTCGGTCACTGCCTTTGAGATCCATCTTAGTTGTGGATGCAGGCTCCACCTCCAACTTCTGGCAGGCTCTTCGATTCGGGTACTTGAAACCTTGGTGGGCTCGGCTCGGCCAGAACCAACAACCCCACCCCTTTCATTTAGGAAGGAAGTTGGGAAAATGGTACGTGACACCGCGTCCTGTGATGTCCAGAAGTCTATGGACTGCCAGCAAACTGTAGTGGTCCTTTTCGCTCTCGATTCTAAAGAACATCTATCCAAACCCAAGTAACAGCGGCACCCTGCTGTGCTTCTATTTGGCAGTGGGAATCTCGGAATGCTAGGCACACCCTCGAAACAAGTATGTCGCTACCCTCAAAGCTTCTTCTATTCAGTCCCCGTGGACCTATGTCGGCTTTGCCTGTGCCTTCTACGTCTTCTCCAAACCTTGTCCTATGATATCGGGACGCCTAGACAGGCTTTCGAACCTGATGGGATGGATGTATACACACGTCCCTTCGTCAATTGAGTGGGGCTTGACGGGCGTATCACAGAAACGCCACTCAGGCTTAGGCTCGAGGCACGGCGATCTCTCTTTAGGCCTTCTGGAACTTGTATTTGTTGCCTTATGACTGTGCACGCCTCAACAGTGATGTATCGCCTGCGGGCGATGGGAACCGCTAGGTTTTACCTTCTCGTGGAGACTCGCCTGGCGAGGGAATTCTGCTAAGCTTGGATGTCACAGAGAGTCGTGGCGAAGGCGCGTTCTACGCTCGCCAGTCTCCACTTTCTGTCATATCTCGCACCGCTGGCTTTAAGGCGACTGACTATCTGGGTTGACGGCTCTGGACTTCAAGTGCTTCCTGGAGATTCCGGAAAGACCTCTAAATTTTCCTTACCATCACCTCTTTCAGTCTGCTGCGCTTGATAATGCGACTGAATACGTAGAAACTCCGTGCTTTAGATGGAGCGACTGCGGTGGTTCTCCCAAGGGGCTTCTCCTCATTCGCAGTGTTGTTTTAACTGGTTTGGTTTTGGGAGCGTGAATTGGTTTTGGAAACTCCTTCACGTTCATCCCCAACAGTGCCGGATCCTCGAGCTTATCGACTCCGCAAGGAGCCGCTGCGACACGATGTGGGTTAAGTCTACATCCATATCTTCTTTAATATTACTTCCTTGGAGCACCGGTCGAATATGACTACCCCCAGCGGAGGAGACTAATGAGTCCGTTATGGTTCTCAAGCTTTGCGTTCGTTTACTTGCTAGTCGACATGTCTATATCAACCGGGATCCCATGATAGCGTTTCGTTATCGGTGTGTCGTCATATTACCATACCTTAATATACCCGTCTTACTTTAGTTGCTCTCCTTTTGTTCTCCTGGAAGTTCATAGAACCCGAGAGAAAATAATGGAGGCTCGGCGCCAACTTCGATTTTCGGTTTCTGACGGTATCCAATGGAGCCCGCCTCAATTAGTAGACTATTGTAAGCTCTCCCTTCTCTCCTCTTGTCTTCGTTGCGAAGAAAACTAGTGGTTGTTCTTCATCCTTCAGAACCTCATCCGATCGATAACTCCTGATGTACACATGCAGTTAATGATTAATGACACAACGCAGCCGCGACGTTCATGCGCTCGGGGTGCATTCAGATGCATATGGACACGTACATTCACAGCTTGAGCGCGCGTCTCTTCCCAGCTGTAAACCTGCATAGCACCAACCCCAGCTAGAATCTCTTCCACCTTCTCTTCTCTCTCCTTCTCCAGCCTTCTTCCAAACTCTATAAGACGTACACCGCAGTACTAAACTATATACACAACTGCTGTACTCGTACTTTTGACGCTCAGATGAACAGTTCTTCTTCGACGTCAACGTCAAACCCGGACCCAAGTTCAGTCAGATGGGCATACCACAAGGACCACGCGGCCAAGTAGATGACCATTACCCGTTAATAGCTAGACTCCTGGGCATTAAGATATATCCCTCGGACTGCACATCCAAACGAGAAGGCCCTCCATATGAACGAAACGAACGAAACGAACCCCATGCATCTCGGGATGGACCTCGGCGGTGAACGTGGGTTGCAGTTCTTGATCGTCCAAACGAACCTCTGAGCCCAGATTGGATGAAGGCTAGGCGGTTCTTCGTATACCAACCTCGTTCTGGATGCTGTAGAAGAAAAAAAGGTTCTTCGACAGGCAACTCGGTCTATACCATACTCACTCGAATGGAGTGGAGAGGATATTTTTTGATTAGACCACCCCTATCTTTTCTCAGGCTGCTCATAGTCCTAAAAATCCCGAAAACGATGACTTCATACGCCCTTGATCAAGGATCTTCTTCGGCTGCCTCTGGCGCTCATATCTTCCAAACGACAGACGGCTCACAAGGAGAGCATGGAGAGAACAAGACAAAAAAAAANCCAAATGTTCTAGCAGCAACTCGTTTCGATCGAGTGACCTCGGAGTTATGAGCCCCGCGCGCTACCACTGCGCCATGCTGCTCTGGTATGCAGACGAGTCAAATTGCAATAAGACCCCTCCGGCCCCCCCCCTCCATATTCGCATTGTTCGCCGTACACAGGTGATTGGATGATGGTCCAAGGATCCGTTTACAGAAAACCGACCGAGTCTCGCATCCATCATCAAATCCTTTCGCATTGTTCTCCGTAGAAGGGTCAGTTCTCCGTAGAAAGGTCGCTCGAAAACGCCCCCATCCTCGAATAGGGTTTGTCAGTCGACCTACCCAGTAACAGCAATTTTCCCTGTATACATACACGCCACCGCACGGGCCCTCGCATCGCCTCGTGCCCTGCACCTGGACTAAGATATGTATGGTATTGACATTCGTTATCTGACATGTGTACTAGGGAAGGGTCCGAGCAGCCCAGCAGCAGTATGCAAGTACTGTAGCGGTGTGGATGTAGCGCGGTCGGTCGGGTCGGGAAGTACCACCGACCCGCCGTAAAGGCGCATTGTCGGAGCGGATCATGGACGGACGTACCCTCTCCGTTCCTACAATATTAGCATACCAGCAATGTTTATTAGCAATGTTAAAATTTGAGCCGAAGAATGGATTCGGAGCGAACGCGCGGGGATGGAAGGTCTAGGCGAAGGCATTGTCATTTTTGCATAGCATAGCAAATGAGTAATGCAGTGTGCAGTGTTATCGGAGGGGGACTGCGACCGCGCTCTGAGAGGCTGAGTGGTCAGATACTGTCCGACAGACACGATGCGATGACTGTGAGGGTTTGTCAAAAGGTCAAGTTTTTGGGGGGNCCACCCGTCGTGGACGGATGGAAGGAAAAAAAAGCCAGCCTCGACGGAACAAGGAGGATGGATCCGGTGGCCTGGTCTACGCATCGAGGCAAATGACAAGTGACGAACGTGGAATGACACCCTCCAGAGTCATCAGAAGATGATCATATGCATTGGCAGTTATTCGTCGGGTTATCGGGGATTTTACTCCCGGAGCCAGTCAGAGACGAATACGAATACAGTTTGACCCTCCATTATAGGTCTAATGTGATATGTCGTACGACTTCCAAGTTACTTACCGGTTGCTGCTAGCACTGGCAGAACCTAGCAGACGACGCCTCTTTGATTGAATTGTGAAGTTGGGTCCGGGTAAGCGGTATGTAGATAAACATACGAGGAATTGAAGGGTCGGCTAGTCTTGTGAATTTCTTGGATTTGAATACACACTGAACATAGTGTGGAGTTTTTTGACGCTATCTATAAGGGTTGAGGAGCAATAATAGTATCCATCATTGCTGCGACAGGGCCCAGCTGACCTCGTATGGACATTCGTACCCTCGAATCAATCACTTACATAGCTTGGACTGGATGCACTGCTTCTTCCCCGGGTGTCGTTGAGGGAAAAGGTAGGTTTTAGAGTGGGATCGCTCTCGCTCATAGAGCTCCGGATGATTGATAGTGGTCAATTGATTAATGACATTCAAGATGATGATGGTCGACGACGATATACTCATATAACTTACAAGAGCCTTCAGGGTGTGCTTCCCTGCATAACTGGTGAGCCCACAAGATTTGGTTCGAGAAGGTAGGGTCCGTACCCAGAGTAACATACACCCTGAAAGGGCAGCGAAATGGCGATGACGTTGGTCGAGCCAGGATCGAGCTGCTGAAAGTCCAGTTCATGTCACTCTCGTCAATCACATATGTGTTGTGCTCGTTGCTCCAAACAGCCAGCCTCGGTCACTGCCCAGGTCGGGACCCGTGCTGGTTTTTCCGGATATCCAAGAGGTCTCGTAGACATGGACATCACGTAAATCACACCTTGGAACGGTTCTTTGGGGCGATCATCCTAGGTATGTTCGTGAGTGAGTGTATGCTTCCAGATGCCATGCGCGGCACTTGGACTTGATAGCACAAGAGGTGCCAGATCCCGCGATCTCGTACGTCAATGATGGGAGGGAGGGGGGGGGGGTACCCTCCAAATTAGGAAGGATGGCGTGTCTTGTTGTGTCCTGCCGGCCTCTGACTCAGACGGCCTGAGAGTCAATGAGACTCACCAAGAAGGCCACGGCATCAGCAATTCTCTGTACGCCCGCCTATCCTCCCAATTTCGTTTGGAAGCACGGGTCAACTATTAGGTAGCCAACACGCAGCAGACTCAATGGAGGACACTTCATCTACTTGTACAGACCCTTTTGGATAACTCAAATATTCTCCAATTCCACCACTATCTGCCTACAGGTTGCTCTCGTCGGATGTTTATTGCTCTCTAAACCATAACACACCGCCGAAGTGCCAAAGCATCCAAAATTGATGTGAAACTCCCTGCCGCTGGGATGCCGTTTGTTCGGAGAAAACCGACTCAGGGTTGATGGCGACTGATCAACGTACAGGATCGTGGAATCTGGCACCTCTTGTGATAGCAGCCTCGATATCTCAGCTGATATGATGCCTATCGATATTAAATGGGAATTTAATATCCCAGGTTCCGGTGCGTCGTGCCATGATCCGCCGTAGAGATACCTTCGGAGGAGGTTTGGTGACCGCCATGCATGGATGCACCTGTGTTTGTTGGAGCTTCGACGGGAAGCGACGTGTTCCTACGGCTCGCTCAGGGACACGTTCCTCGCGATAGGATGTATCACTTCTGGAATAGGAGAAGAATAAACATGCATAATGGGAGACACGAGGTTGGCACGAGGGGTGGCTGCCTGTAGTGACGGTAGAGCTGGACGATGTTTTACGTTTCGTTCTGTGAAGAATGTACACAGAGAAGAAGGAAGGAGAACAAAGATGGACTGGATAGAACAAATGACGTTGGGAGGGACTGGATGATGGTTGTTGTGGGGGCGAAGGCAGTATCCAGATACAATGAGGGGGCGAGACTGGACGCGTCTCGCTGATTGATAACGCGTAGAGTCGCGTTTGGGCAGCTACCCGAGGTCAGATGCACGACAATAGGACCCTGACTGGCCGAGTGGAGACAAGAAGCAGAAGGAGGCTGGATTAGGCAACCCCGCAGGCGTCCTGAGCTAGCATGGCTGGGGCTGGTGAGTCACCGGACTGGCCACGTCGAGTTGCTTTGACGTGCGTTCGAATCGAATCGAAAGATGGCGAGATCAGGTGGGGCAGCCTGTCTGGGACTGCGGTGCAGAGAGGAGCGGGACCAGCAGAAACTCCGAGACACATGCACAGCCGGTGGAGGTGGCCCGTGCGCTCCCCAGATCGTCTCGCAGATCTGGGACCGATCAGACGAGGCGGATGGGAACGGACAAGTGGCACCTGGCACAACAGGCGCAAACAGACCCACAATTGGGAGCCGCCTGCACTGCTGTTCCCACCAATTCAACCTGCACCTCCCATAATATCCGCTCAGCTCTGTCCTGCCCCTC
>JANBPK010001505.1:0-53526 GCA_027579435.1 Candolleomyces eurysporus
TCAACCCCGAGCCTCTGGAAACTACCCGGAACATGGAAAGTATGTGTACATCCACAGTCCCAAGCCATTCATTTAGCTGATGTCATCCTCAGACAGTTACGGAGACCTGGGGTTGATTCAACTGAATTTCTTTTGAATGAAAACATTGGCCAAGGAAATGCTCGCCAGGAGCGATGTCAAATGGCGAGTAGAACGCCAACAATTCGGTGACCATATCTCCAGCCGCAGGCGACATCTGGTCGATTTGTGTGCGCAATGGAATGTTCCCATCGGTGTTTTCGAGAGACCGGTCATCTCAAGCCTCTGGAGACGACTCGGAGCATCGAATGTTTGACAACAGTAGACTGAAGTGACCCATTGTGTGACAAAATGTGGATCCACGTTCTTTTGATTCGCACTATATAAGGCGTCTGAGAGAGAGGGACAAGCCTACAACCCTCCGACACCAAATCAAAGTCGCTTCCCTGCCCAGTCCTCCTAGCCTTACCTTTCCAATGCTCGATTTTGATCATACCTGGTACAACAACCTTCCCACCATCGAGGGAGCCAGCGAGGCGTTCACTGACCGACCCCAGTGGCTCAAGAAAATCGCCCCCCTGATGGACCGAGAAGAATACAAAGCCTACGCTATAACCCTCGTCCATCAACATGTTAAGTTGGAGCAAGGCGAACGGATGGTTGCCACAGGCCTAATCACTCAGCCAGAAAGCGTCCCCGACAAAGAGCATCCCAACGTTATATCCAGCGCCTGGACTGCAGAGGGAAAGCCATTCGAGTGGCTGAGGGTGGCGACACCCGAGGACCTCTTGCCTCCTCCGCCCGCCAAGTTGATCGAAGATTTAGGGGCGATATTGGCGGAAGACCCCGCTATCCGCCGAGTCTTAGGGCTGGCGTTGAGACCTGGACACCTCCCCGAGGAATATGTCTGGTGGGAGAGCATTGATCATACTCTTCGACGCCACGTTCTTTCGGAGAAGGAAAGGTCAAAGCTTTCGCCGTTGCACTATGAAACTTCCTGGATCCCCAGCACCACAGAGACAGACATTGTTATGACTTGCTGTGTTAACTGCAATCATTAGGGAGTATCGGGAACGCTTCGTAGTTCACCTCGTTTGTATCTGCCTCCAAAGTGTTGGTTCCGCATAGCGAAGACACCTGTTTCATACCGTACTCATTTTTGTATCTCGGTGCTACCAACATACTTTCTTTACGATTCGAAAGCGAGCCGGCCATCATTAAAGTACGGAGGCTCAGGCGAACATCCAATCACTGATCACTTCAAACGAGGACAAAAAGAGTAATAAGAGTATTATCGCAGACAGCCGAACATAAACATACTCACAACAAATACAACAACGACAACCTGTAGCGCTTTCATCTTACTTCAGCTTTCATGCCGCGCATAATCTCTTCCTTGGGTTCCAGGAATTGGTGACATGATCGTGTTCTCCCGGTCTGGACCCGGGAAATCGGTCCGACTCATCAGTCGATCGAAGGGGACGAGCTGCTGAACCGTCTTCGTGACTGGAATCCCAACTGGAAGAGTTGGCGTCGGATAAGTGGGAAAGATAGCCAGATCGATGGGAGATTTGTTCGAGAGGTTCAACGGAGCAAATTTCACGGTTCTACCTTTGACGAGCACTATGAACCCCATTCTGGTTATATTTCAACCTGTCACTTGCTTATCTTCAGATTTCAACCTAGAGCAGGTTGAATCTAGGTATGTGGAGCAACCTATTTCTTAGGTTGATCACCAACATCCGTCAGCAACTTATTCTTGGTTGGATGTCAGTCGAAGAATGCCGAGGTCGCTTGGGTTAAATCTAGGACGTATGGTGCATTGAATATCGTACAATAGATAGCCGACGGGTGTTTAGGTGCTAGTAGTTGCTATGTCATCATCTTCCTGGCGGCAAGAATTACAGTATCTTGGGCAAGGCCCAACTGCTGCTGTACTTGCGTGTCGACAAAGGTGACAGCCCAGAGATGCTCGATTTGACCATAAAGTGTCTCTAACTCGAACACTGATCTTCGTTTCTTCTGGCTGGCAAATTTGTCCACACACATTTCATACTTGGAGTCAGTTCCGTCTCGATGTGATATAAACCTTGAAACTCACTCGAACAAATGTCGAATCACGCCGATCATCACCACGCCGACCCATCGAGGCAGAACGCATCGTGTTCCCTTCCTCTGATACAACGCGCTTCACCTTACCCCATTCCGTGATCTTTGCATCCTTCAACATCTCCTTGACACGTGCGATAGCAAGCAATTTCCTCTTTTGCTTTCTACGTGGCAATTGCATGGGCTAACGCCGCCGGATCTGCCTCGGCCCCTGCCAAATGTATAGTATCAACCCGAGTGACAAGCGCAGATGCAATGAATGCAATCTGATTGGTTGGCGGGCGTGCTATCTTTGAAGGAGGAAGAAGACAAGAGCGACCTAACAATCAAGAAATCAGAAGAGAACACTAGGAAATGTGAGTGCAGCTGCATGCTGCATGCGAGAAACCCGTCAGCCGGGAACAAGTCAAGCGCAGAGACAGTTCCTCCGACACACCATATACAACTTTGTTTTGAGTTAGTTGGGCGCCATAAGGAAATCGTCGGCTGCAGATGGCAGGTTGGAGCTTCTCTCAATATCGTTCCATTGGAAATGCCCAGTAGCACCATACGGGCCTCATTGCTTGAATTCCTGAACCAATATGCAGTAAAGCGTGGACCGTGACAGGACAAGCTGACAGACCCAGAAAGAAGAGCTCTAAAGAGTGCAAATTCTGTCGTAGAACCAATGGGTTAGTGTGTATGGTATAGATGCTAAAAGTAAGCAATAATTAAGAAGTGCCGACTTTGTTCTTCACCCAAACTTGACGCTTGCTGAATGGTCTATATGAATGAGGTCTCTACCCCGAACAAGAGAGGGATTCGCACTTTGGACCGGTTTCGAGAAAGAGAACAGTGATGTCCAATACTGTCGGCTCATCATCGCAGACCACCTTGCCCTTTGTTGGCAGTGTAATCGAGGCTGACCTTCACCGACCGCGGCGTCGAGCGAGAGCTCCATGAGCCCACAGAGCAAACGGTCAGGGCGATAGGATGGGTAGTATGGGTTGATAGCAGCTCATAGTGGAGTAAAATACATCCCTAGTAAGACTTTAGTATAAGCTACTCTTGATCAGTAGTGGAACGAAAGGGGATCGATYCATCCTTCCAAATACGGAACGAAGCAAAATTCTGGAAACCGATGTGCGCCTTGCCAATCGAGTTGTACTTATTGATAGACGTTGCCATGCGCAGCATCCGCCTGCCACAGGTTCAGGACAACGTCACGTCGAGGGTAATAGAACATAACGAAGAGGAAGACGGAAGAACGCTCACTGATCAAATCTGCATTTCAGACTCGAGAAGAGACTGTGCTTTCTCATGTTACGTACTACGTACGTATGGAAACATGTGGAGGTACTCCCAAATGTTCGAATATGCTGCGGGCGCTACGCCTTTTATTTGGAACCCTCTTTCCGGCCATAGTCTCAGCGCCTTCGACGATTTCGGCGACCAGGATTATCGGGCTGCGGCCCCTCGGTGGAATCCTGCATCTTCCTCTTCCTCTTCTTCGCCATCGACAACGAAGTATCAGCCTCGGACTTCTCCAGCTCCATGATAGCGCTGTCGAACAGGTGGAGGACAAGGTTGTAGTGCTCGAGAACCTTGGCTTCTGATAGGAGATTGTTGAGTCTCCGTTCAGCTACCTCGCGGTCAGAACAATCCCTAATCTTCGACTTGGCCCGGGCGATCTTCCTGGCAAATGTAAAGAACCGCTTGAGGAGGTGACGAGAGGCTTTGCTCCAATACGGAGAAATATCCTTCGTTGGATCTACTGGCCGGTTGGAAAGAAGGAACTTCTTCTTGAACTCGAAGTTTTTGTCGCACATGTCGTAGTCCTTCAACTCCCACCACTGGCGCATGATCTCGGGATACGGCTCTTGAGGCTTCAGCGGTCCGTCGCGATGGTGCATCAGAGCGGTGGTGACGTAGAAGCCGGCTTCGATGTCATCCAAGTAGTCGTGCTTCGGGCAAGCCTTATCATTGTCGGCAATTGCGTTGCGCGTCAATGAAAGTGAGAAGAACATGCAATGACCCTAGTGAGTTGGGCAAGTTGGAAGTCTGTCGGTGCGAGGGATATCTGATGATGGAAACTTACAACAGCTTGGGCCTGGGGGGCAATTGCAGGGATCGGCTTTGCGCAGTCGAGATCAATCAGTATCCCCCGTTTTCCGGGTGGAGCGCCAGGCTTTCCAAGTAGAATGTTGGTCCAGTCAATATCGCAGTGGACAGTGTCGCCTTCAAGATATAAATCTCGATGACCTGGAGAATACAAGATTGGGTGAACATCTGTGCCAAGAACCACTGAAGGTGGACGCTTACCTGCTATAGCATCACGAATAGCACACAAGAGCTGCTTCTCCGACTCGAAATAGCGGATATCACGGCCATACCGCTCCATTACAACACGAGAAAGGATCAGGTTCTGCGCCACGGAGATTTTCATCGAAGATTTCTTTCTGTCCTTAGGGGAGAAATACCTCGAAACCCCGAAATCCTTGGTTTGGCGACGGTTGCCCTCATGCGAAACCATCTGGACAACACCGTTGATGTTCCGCGCCCTCTGAAGATTCTCGAATTCCGCTGGTGCTCCCTCCTCTCTCCAGCAGTCCTTGACAATGTATTCTTCTTTAGTCTCGGTATCCCAAACAGCCCAACATATCGTCCCGCGATTAGCCAGGCAATATTGCTTGAATACGGGACGGACTGAGGCTAAATCGTATGTTTTTGTCACTTCGGTTTCGTCGTCCCTGATCGTCAGACTACCACTCGCCTTTCTACCCGTATCGTCGAGAGTCCATTGAACACTCGAGTCGAGTCCAAGAGCTTCTTCATCTAGGGAGCAAAGGCCGATGACGAGTCGGATGAACGGCTCGGGAGTATGGTGGTAGTTCGCGATATAACCGTGGTGGATGCCACTTCGGTCGGAATGGAAGAAATGTATCCTTTCTTCGGTGATAGAAAAGGTTCGAGCGAACTGTCGGTTAGGTTGTTGGATGAACATCTGCCTGTATTCGCTGGTTAGCTCCCTGCTTTGCCACCGGAATGAACAAGAGAAGCAAAAGTACACACCTCGCATAAACGGTATGTTTCTCCAGTTCCTCTTCAGCATCGTACTCGTCTTCGAGGACTACCTCAATGCATGTGGTAACGTTGGTAAATCCAACGGTGGAAGCACTTCGGTCATCTTTGCTGTGCTCTGGTAACTCAAAAGACGCGCCGTGAGCCTCAATGACGAGAGAGGGTGAAGAGTAGCCAGCCCCCTGGGGTAGGTACTTCTCCTCGTGGCGAAGCTTCGAATTTCCAGCCTTGACGAGCTTGCGACTTCCATCGCAGTCTCCAAGCTGTTCCATAATAGCTGCGATGGTCGTATAGACCCGTTCAACGAGCTCAGATGCGTCCGTGACTGGGTGATCTAGAGCGAAAGGATTTATGGTAACCCAGTTCATCCCCTTCTTGCTGTACAGGTCCGAGCTCTGTATGAATTCGTCGATGCACTGCTTCGTCACTAGCGACGAGTACAGCGATCTCTGAAAATCATACTTGCAGGTGAACTCGTTCCCCAAGTCTTCGACAACTCGCTCCTTCTGGACTTCGAGCATGGCTGGTGAAGCATCTCCTTGGCTGCTACAATCCGACTCCTCCTTGATCTGAGCTTCGATCCTGGTGGGGACGGTTTTCAGCGTCGATTCCATGCTGACTCGAGCGGCGGGAGGCGGTGCGTTGGGCTTTGGCGGAAGATTCGGTAGCCTGGGATCGAGGAGTCGTTGTGGTTTGTCCTTGAGCGTGGCACGTATAGCGGTAGGGGCACCATGGACGTCTTCATTGGTCTGTTCAGATTCCGAGGTCAGACTCTGCGTATCGCCTTGAGTGGCTGGCGATGTAGTTTGGGTTCGTGGCCCATTCTGGTCACCATGATCGGCGGTGGTGGAGGTGGGCATAGCGGCGATGGTGAAAAACGAGGGGGCAAGGTGGTGGCTGGTCAAGAACGTCCAAGCTGCGGTGTTTGAATTCTCGCATTATTCATCTGGTCTTTCTCTCTTGGGGACACAATGACGCGGAGGTTTTACTGAGTGCCAATTGTGGATGAAGCGGGTCCAAATTTGGTCGACAATGATGACGTCACGCGTCCTCACTATGTGATCGCGTCAATACAGCGGACCGAACCTGCGTCCTAATTAACACTGTTCAAGCATTTATTGGAGGGCTCAAGAGGTATGAATCAACCTTGTAGTAAGCAACAGGAAAACGTGGTCGCTGGTTGCAAAGAAGAAAAAGACAGGCTCCGTGGCATGGCAGGCAGTCATTAAAAATGCCTGGCACCCATTACCCTCAATCATCTGGGGAAAGATGTCATGGCTTCGGCTTGCGACCTTAGCAGCTACACAATTTTTCCTCTACTTTTAGCCGCAAAATATACTTTCCTACGTCTCCAGTTCAGGATTATGCTAACGGAGTAGTTCTACCTTTCAATTTTCCGCTGGGCAGACAAGGATAAAAACCAGCTAATACATGCTGCAAAGTTCATTAACGCTGATATAAAAGTTAGAAGTATTCGTATTTGGGGAAGCACATTGCACCAAAAGAAGATTTGTGCATATGATCACATCCTATGACAGGCCTCTTCATATCAAGCTCTCCTTCGACGAGTACGACGGCTTGCTTGAGGCCCCTGTCCCAATTCCTCCACTGGTTCCTCTTCAGCCTTTCTCTTCGTTCCGGAATTCGAAGCGTCCAACTCCCGAATAGCCTCATCGAAAAGGTAGAGGACATGGCTATAATGCTGACGGGCCCTCGACAACAATTTTCGTCGCTTCTTCCCCGCTTTCTCGCCATCCTCACACCACCTAATTTTCTCCTTCTCTCTTGCCACCTTCCTCGTGAACATATAAAATCGCTTGAGAAGGTGACGAGAGGCCTTGCTCCAGTATGGAGCAATGTACTCTGTTGGGTCCATCGCAGGTCTAGACAGAACGAACTTTGTCTGCTTGAACTCCAAGTTGCTTTCGTAACCGCCCACCGCTGATCGGTACCACTCCCGCACCCACCCAGGGGTAGGACGCGGGTTTGGACGCTTCTTTGGACCTTCATCCTCACACATGATCTTGGTGGTGGTATAGAATGACGACTCGAGGTCGTCGAGGTAGTCGTGGGGGAGGACTCGGCATCGAGTCTTGTAGGACGTCCCGTTTGCGAGGAGTGAGAGGGAAAAATTCAAAGCATGTCCCTAGAAGAATTATAAGCCATGGTAAGAGTCAGACGAGCAATCGGGCTTACGTACCACTATGTTCTCTTCAGAAATGTCACGGATAGGTCTTGCCAAGTCCAGGTCGATAAGTATGCCACGATTCCCAACTTCAGCACCAGGTTTTCCAAGTACCACATTCAAGCTTGCGAAATCACAGTGTAGGATTTCACCGACGAGATAGAGCTGCATGTGACCTAATAACGCGTCAGTTTCAAGAGAGCCAAGGATAGTGCAATCCATATGTTCTTACCTCCTATAGCATCCCGAAGCGCACACAACGTGTCCTTCTCCGACATAAATTGACCCACACGACGGCCATATCGCTCCATCACAATACGCGACTGGATGAGGTTCTGCGGCATGACCCCACTCACATCTGTACCAGCACGTTTCCCAGGAGGGAGGTAGCGCGAAACGCCAAAGTCCTTTGTCTGTGCACGATCATCTTCGTATCCGATCATCTGGACAACTCCTGGAAGATGTTTTGCCGCCTTGAGGTTCTCATATTCAGGTTTGCAGCTCTCTTCCCTCCAACAGTCTTTAACGAGAAACTCTTNCCCCCGTCTCGGGATTCCGAACGTCCCAACAGACTGTCCCTCGGCCAAAGATGAAGTACGGCTGGAATATAGGCTGAAGGGAAGCCAAGTCGTATGTCTTCGTGATGTTGCTTTCGTCGTCCGTGGTCGTCAGAGTGCCGCTGACTTTTCTTCCCATAAAGTCGACGCTCCATTGAAGACTCGTGTCGAATCCGAGAACCTCTTCGTCGAGAGAGGTGAGACCGAGAATGAGTCGGATGAAGTCGTAGGGATTCGTGTCTTCCCAATCGATGAAAACCTCGTCGTGGAACCCACTCCGGTCGAAATGGAAGAAACGAACAGTGTGTTCCGTAACGCTGAGCGTTCGAACGAAGCGCCTGTTCGGTTGCTGGATGAAGATTTGTCTGTATAACAAATAGGAATATCACAATCGAGTCGAAGAGAAGAAGGGTACAAAAACATTGTACCTCGCATACACCGCTTGTAGTTGACTAGTTTCTTCTGGAGTGAGTCGATGCGCAAGCATTCTAACTGTGATACAAGTTGTGATAGTCGCAAACCCGATCTCGGCCTCAGGTTCTAAAGTCGCTGCGAGCCCCGTACGCTTCGGTGGAAGTCCGAACGACGGTCCTTGAGCTTCAATGATGAGGGAAGGGGATGAATAGTCATTGTTCATCAGCCCACGCCGTTGGTCTTCATGGTATAGCTTCGTATCAGCCGCCTTTCGTACTCGGCGACTGGCGCCATCACGGTTGGATAAGCCCCACTCCTTTATCACTGCATCGATGATTTTGAACACCATGTCAGTGAGATCAACCCCATCTTTGAGCCGGGTGGTTTTTTCAAACCCAACCCAGCACCCGCTCTCCTGGTCCCAGAGCGTCGGCGTTTTCGTTAAGAAACTGTCTATGCGCTTGTCAGTTGCCAGAGAGGCGTACAAGGACAATTCATTGTGGCAGGGAAAGTGATGCGTCCAAACTTGGGCAGCAACCTGCTGCTTCTGCCATGCGAGCATCGCTTGAACAGCAGCTGGGGAAGGGTTCGCGTTGCCGGCGTCGCCAGTTGTGAGCTGCTTCTTGTCCTGAAGAACGGGACGGGCATCCGAAGGTGGGTTGGAGACAGCGTTAATCTTCGCTTGAACGGGAACAACTTGGGCATTCCGCCCTTTGTTTGGAGTAGCAAGCAATGCAGTCAGGCCAGGTGGTACGTTCTCGTCGTTATCGTCGGCGAGAGCACGATTAAGCATGATAGAAAGAAATTGAATGCAAAAAGTGAGAGAATGAGTGGTGGTGGCCTGTGGTAAGACGAGAGAAGTGTTGGTTTGTGAATTGTTTGGAGGACAATGACAAAACCGAGCGGAGTTGAAGTTGTGGGCTCGCGAATTTGGTCGTGAATTCTGGATCCCGTGACCGCGTCGCGGGTGTAATATATGCTCGTTCCCTCTACTGTATATAGAGAGGCAGTTGAGGGACACAGATTCAAGAAGTGTGCGGAGGGGGATCCAGGGCTCCTACAGGCGCGCGACACAGCAAACAGAGGATGGCGTTCAAGCTTAATCAGTATATCACGGATCCTGTTAAGGTAGGCCTCGATCACGGTTGGACGTCCCAAAGAGCGTATCATAATACGAGCAATCTTCTGAGCGCGACAGGGATGAGGGCATCGATATTCAGCTGCCCAATGAATGTAGTTGTATTATAAAAGCCAACTTTGCTGTTCTCATAGACCTACAGCAAAAAGGAAAACCAGTCAATTACAATCGATAAGCATCACGCGTCACTCAGGACTGACAGAACAGTCAGAACTCACATAATCTCCGTGACGAACCTTTTCCAGCTATGAATAGCCAGTGATGCAACCAGGACTCTCGGTCTCATGAGCACCGCCCTCCGTAGCAACAAGACATCAAGGCCAGCGAAAGCAAAGATGGAACCAGTCGGTCAACCGGGAAGAGAGTCCGGAATATGGACGAGATAATCTTTCGAGAGACGAGTCAATCACTTCACATGACGGGACGACCAGGGCAAGGGGATTCGGAAAGGCGGGAGGGAAGTCACGAGTTCCAAATGAGCTGGGAGAATCAAGATCAATTGACCTTGGGTAAGAGTACTGAGTGAGTTCGCTTACATAGGTTAGTGACGGCAAAAAAATTTGAGAGGGGAAGGAGAGAAAGATAGCAGCGGAAGGGGAGAAGGTGGCGACAGTAAGGGAGAGATAGGAAGTAACACTCATTCGTCAGGCGCCCAATGTTCCTCGAGGTGGCGTGATGATGGCGTGGTCAATCAAAAGGGGATGAGTAATGTTTCAAAACGACGTAACGAGGAAAGGGGAGGAAATAGTGGTTACGGAAGAACGTGAAAGAGAGAACGGCGGAAAGGGAGAATTTGAAGGCGTTCCCAGACCCAGTACCCTGATCGAGCATCAGAGACGGGATCAGGAGAGTTTGCGGCAGGGGGTGAAAGGGTAAAAGAGAGAGACAAACGAAGAATGGAAATTAACGCGCCCAATCATTGGGGTCGCCTCCCGCTTAATGTCAAGACCATGCCAAGATCATGCCAAGACCGCAGGAAACCCAGAAGCTCTCGGAGGCATACATGTCGGCGGTGAAACCACTCCTGGGATCTCGAGGACGTCAACGATGGCTAAGTTTGTAATACTGGTATCACAGGAGGTAGTTGGAGCAGTGACGAACCCTGCCCACTAGTGCACGATAGAGAGCAAAGAGCATCGCTAGAGCTATTTTTGTATTTTTTTATCTAGACATTATTTATTTTCAGCCGCCTCCTGACGCTCGGCTCGGGACGCATCAGTCCAGAAAGGGACGAGGAATATCCCCAACATTTATAAAAAGGCGTTATTCAATTGNAAAGGTCGACGGTGCACCAACAGCCCGCAACGTCTCTGCCTGCCATGCAGCCTACTGGCCTCCTCGCAGTTTTGGGTGCCCTTGCGGCCTTCGCCACCCAGGCGAGCGCAACTCCCATTTCTCCAGCTTTAGTTCCCCGCGCTTCTCCCCAGCCATGCGCGCAGAGATACGTTTGCCCAGAGCCCAAGCCCTTTCCCGGCGTTGCAGACACTGGTGACGACCCTGGCCCAACCCGCTTCAAGTGTCGTATTGGTACGAGTGTTAGCGATCCAAATTTCGCGTTCTGTATATACGAGAAGGTCCGTCACCGTCCATTTTGTTGTTCGCACTTACCCCATATTCGCGACTGCTAACGCGTACCGACGCAGGAAACGGGGGCTTTAGTTGGTGCTACGCCCAGTGGCGTCCAGGCACTCTGTTGGGAGACGGGGATGCCTAATCCCCAATGCTCCAATCCCTCGAGACGCGCACTCCCAGTCCGTCGCCGAAGTGCGGAGCCCCAGCAGCTCGCGTCGCCTGTCTTGATGGAGCGATTTGCCAACCCCAAGAAGCGGGAAATCCCATGAATCGTTTCTTCAGCCCGTACGACATTTGTTGCATTGCATCTGTCACCCAACGAGACTTTGACCGGACATTTCCTGTACCCTGTTATCTGGACCTTTTGCCCATTTACGTTATTGCCTACCTGCCATTTGGACTTTGAAGTTTTCTTATCACGATGCTCCTTGTCATTGCGCTTGTGGACCTAATTAGACACTTGTAAAGGAGTACTTGGGGTAATTGTCTTAAATAGGGTCCTCTCCTGCTTCTCGAAACGCGGCAACCGAAGCCTGTTGCAATGAGTTCTGTCTTGTCTCCCAATTCTCCAATTCTGAGTCTCAGCTCTTATAGAAACTGTCGAGACCCGCCTTGCCCTTCAGTCACCCAGGAATACAAAGTTGAGTAATGCGTTTAGCACTATATGCTGAGACATCAAATAGCCTCACTAGTTTTGCAAGCCGATCGGTCAAAATCTCGTTTCGGGATGCAGCATCCAAGGAGCACTCGCTCATTCCACCAACGCTCACCTGGACAAACCTGGGGGCCGATCAACGATTGTCAGAAATGGTATACACAGGTAGCTAATAGTTATGGGCATACCCTAATGGTATTGAAAACTAAATGAGAGTCCGAGCTACAACCGAAGTACCGACCTATTGCAAGACAAACGAGGAAACGGCATACATATGAGGGATATAGGGAGATAACATGAATTGGGGCATATTGTGAATACCAAATATAAACATGGAAGCCAAAGAAACTGCAAGGTAAAAGTAGCATCAGTTTCTCGTCGAGTCAGAGTCCAAAGTGAACATAGGGAGCCCAGAGAGTGTAAATAAAGTTACTTGAGTTAGTAACTTTATCTAACTTTCCGCCTGCAAGTTAGGGTCTCTAACGTGGCTACAATTGGTTGTTTTCCACGCAACTGGCCAAGTGAATGTGTCGCCGCTGTTGGTGAGATATATCCATAATGCCGCCTCATCAAATATCGTGCTGGAGCCGGTAGATGTGGGCCAGGTAACATGGTGAAAACGGGAGAAAAATGCAGGGTTCGTTGAGGCTTCGCTGATGGGACCAAGCCTCCGGGTGGAACGGGACGAGGACGAGGATGAGGAGTTCCAGGTGATATGTGATGAGGAAACGACGGAGCTCACGGGGAAGGGCAGGCACTGGTCACGAGCCAGGAACAATCTCTGCGAGACCCAGATCTGTTGTCGTCGTTGGAAAGCTGAACGACTGAGCGCTGGGAAGTATTGCAAAAATAGGGGAAGTTTCTGGTGTAACCTCGATGATGGTGGACCTGACAACTCGCCTAAGTGCTCCAACCGTACCCTCCAAAGGTAGGACACGGGTATCCACAACACCTGGAATTGACGCAGCGTAACCCTGCTCGTACCTAGTGGGGGCCCGTACCAATCATCCTTTGTTTGCGTTCCTCTCTAGATCTGACAACGAACATTCAACCTCATCTCCTAAAGCTCCGTGATAGGCAAATATAAAAATAAGGTTATCGTCTCCGGCTGTCTCTTCCCATATGAAAGCGAGCCACAATGGCCGTGCTTCAGCGCGCAAGCTGGGACTCACCTAGGACCCACCCAACATGCCCATTTGGCGAAAAGAAAATATACAGCTCAAGTTTACTTGTGCTAACTTGTATGTAGCTTGATCTTAGCTTAAGTTAACATGCTCTAACTTGGTCTAACTTGAATGTTAACGTGAAGTAAACGTGTCGGGGAAAGATTTACTTAAGCTAAAAAAGTTAGAAAAAGTTAAATTAGTAAGGGAACAAGTTACGTGCACAAGTAACTTTGTTAACCACCCAGCCCAGACATGGAATTCCGAATCACCGGTGCGCTCCCTAAGTTGTTGGACAGCGTGATGAAGAACGTAGGCGGCGTGTTCTCCGTTCAGCTTTCCCCCTCCTCCGATTTCACCACCTTTGGCTAACAGGTCCCGATAGAAATCCTCAGCGAATTGGGGAGCGTGGTAGTCGCTGATCGACCACATAGTCCCAACAACACCTCGATAGCCTGCGGCGAGCATCCCAGCAGCGAGATGAACGGACTCTGCGCTAAGCTCAACATCGCCGGTACTTGTCTCACAGGCGGATAGGAAAGCGAACTCCGCATCCTTCAAGTTCGATTTGATGATGGTGGCAAGCTCGAGTCTTCCATCGGCAAGTGCGAAGCAACTTTTGAGAGGTTGCTCTGCGTTTTGAGTGCCATGGCAGGCGAGATGAATCCAGCTGTAGTTCTCCATCGCTTCAAGTAGGTCCACACCCGTTGCTTCCTAGTCTTCCAGGCGTCTATATCTGGTTGCGGAGCTATTGACGACCTCAGCGATCTTATTGATTTCTTTCTTGGTGCCAGGGATTTCGGTAAGGCCATGTGCGTTGGCTTGGCTCAATAGACATATTCCGGCCTTGTCTTCTGGGGTGGGACGAGTGCTCCGTACTCGATCTGTCAAGAAGGAGACAGTTGGAATGTAGGAGGAGACAGCGTAGTCAAAGACGCTCTCAGAAGTGGCGCCTCCATATATCCCAGCGGCGTGGAGGGGAAGCGATGTCAACGGTCCAGTGGGACACGACCATATCCGAGTATTCGGGGTTTCAGAGCGCTATGAGGGGCTGTTTGAGTGTTCCGTGGATCATAGAATCTACGGTTGGGGACTTGCTGGGAACGCCAGTGCGTCCACAATGGGCTTCACGATCCCTTTCCACAGTTCCTGAAGAATTCTCCCGAAGACTTCTGAGAGCGCTTTCTCCCTGGCTGGACGGATAGCCCGTTCTATCTCTCCCCTTTGACTTAGTTGGCTTTCCAATAGCGACGATCGCAAACGGTCTCGGAGTTGTTCAGCCCTTTTGACCGAAAAGTTGGGTAGTGGGATGTGCAGAGGTTCATCCAGGCCCGAGATGAGGGAGATTGCATGGCATTCTGAGTAAGCGTGAACAACGACCACTGGAACAGAAGTAGGAAGATTCTTGAACCGGACACCGAAAGGTGGTGGCTGAAGAAAGTTTTCAAGCCCAAGAACTGTTGTTCGGATGGTCTCAATGAGCTCTTCGCGTTCCTTGGCCAATTTTGCGTGCCTGATATCCCACACTTGGGGATAATCTCGCTCCTCGTATATAGCCGATAATCGCTCCACTGTATTTCTAGCCGTAGCACCATAAATCTCCAAGCTCCGCGAGATGTTCGCAAAGCGAGAAGCAAGGGTGGGATCGTGTGAATACAACTCGTCGAGTGGACTACGCAAGCTGTTGATCTGAGTCCACATTAGTCCCCTCCCTCGCTCAAGCCACTCTAGTGCCTTTTCAACGTCCCCGACCCCGATCGCGACATTCGAAGCCAATAAAATATGCTGTGACACCTCCCGACCCTTCAAACGCCGATGGCGTTCGTCCACAGATATCTCCAGCCCCGCCAGCTGGGTCGCTGAATCGATAATAATCTCTGCTGCAGTAATTACATCCTGCGACCTCGACTTCGTCTGGGTGTTCATTACTTCGAGCCATATCCTCGCAGCCCTTAGACGATTCTGGTGGGTTCTGAAGTGTAAGGCTGCGCGAGAGAGATGATACAGTGCCTGCTCGATGTGGTTGGGATCTCCGTCCATCTGATCCAAAACCACATACCACATGCAAAGGCTACAATGAGTCCACGGGTTGTCATCTTCTAGAGAAGCTGAACATTGTTGGAGAAGGAGGGCTCCTTCTCTAATGCGGCCGGGGTCCCTTTGCGGGTCGCTTTGAGATTGCAATCGCAACAACAGCGTCATTGCAAGTAGTGCGTTGTATTCCGGCCGAATACCTATTTGCGCACTCTCGCGTCTTACTGTTTCCTCCGCCAACGAGATCAATAAGTCCATGTCCTGATTGCTTGGGCGGTCAACAATATGTTGGTAGATCCAGCTGTCTTCACGTAGCTCCTCCGGGAGGTTTGACGCCAGATCTAGAAGGTTATGCATGTCGTCAGTGCCTCTAATGGTTATGAAGTTCAACGCAAGAGTCTCCAAGATAGCTAAGAATTCAGCTTTGCTGCCACTGTCCATGAGAGGTATTTCAGCTGAACAGGAAGCAAGCATTGATTGTGCCTCCCTTAGCGACTCTATGTCATCGTATTCACTGCCATATTGACATAGAATACGGGCTCGGGTCAGTGGCAAGCCGTCCGGATCTCCAATCGCGTGTGCCCGTTTTCGCTCATAATAAAGAGCTTCCTTGAAATCGACAAAGTCATGAGACTTTTTAAACCGTTTGGCAAGGAGGTCGGCAAGGATAGGTTCGATCAACACCTGAAGCTGTGGATCGAGGGGAGGCTTAAGAGTGGCCGTGATTTTTTTCAGACTTGCTATTCTTTCATCCAATTGTTCAGCACTAGGGTGCTGGTTGGAGACGAACGATGCTATAGCAAGGTACGGACGTCGGGCCGACAACCTCACTTGAAGAGGATGTCCCTTTGGGAGTAGCTCGATTGCCCGCTCGTTTCGCATCAAGGCAGCATCCCAGTCCCTGTCCAGCATTAACTCCTCCCAGTCTCCGCGCTTGCAAAGGGTGAGGAATTCTTTCAAGGCACCTTCGTCCAATCCCATTTCCGCCGCTATGTTTGCTATCGCCGGATCTTTAGCGTGGGTATCTTCGAAGGACTCCCCGGCACAGAGTGTAAATGATAGAGCTCGTCGAAGCTCGTCGACCTTCTCTATGACGCCCTGGACCATCGGCAGTTGATAGAACCGAGCGCTTGATGCTTCATCCAGGAGTGACGTGATGTCGTTGAGATAATGGTCGAGAGACTGCGCCGAATGGCAGTTGTATTTAGCCAGAGCCGCCGCGAGCGTTAAAAGCACTGGAATTCGATAGCGACTGTTTGGGAGAGTGGAAGACAGGATATCCTTTGCGGTAACCACAATTTTGCTGAGCGCCTGTGGGGCTTCTTCGGTTCCGAGAAGCTTAAAGAGTTTGAAACATGCGGCCCCCAGATGAAATTCTTCCACCGTTAGCGCGGATTGCTTAAGTACTCTCTAATAGTACTTGCCCTTGGACAGTAGCGACAAGTATCGCAGTCTGCATTGAATATTATCCACAGTTTGGTGCTCTTTCTCGAGTGGGAGGAAGTCAACTAATATCATTCAGCATCGGCAAACTACGTCTGTAATTGGGACACATACCATCAGCAGGGCTGTTCTCAGGTAATTGATGTCCGGATAGATGGAAATATGTCAGATCGCCCAAGTTCTCCGATGTAACCACAATGGTGATCTGACGGACGTTCTTCGACCTAGTATTGAACGATAGTCATTGACTTGGTCAGAATGTCTACAGAAGGTCAAGCGGAACCTACAGCTTGACGGAGCCGTAGTGTTTCCACGTCCAATCGGATACATGGTTGAGATGGCATTGCTGACCATTGCCCTCAGGTGCCTCAAAAACGACCATGGACAAGGCACCAGGCTTCGGAACCAGCGTTCCCAAGTACTCCGAAGGAAAATCAACCCTGAGATCTACTAAAGATGAGCGACGAAAGGATGAGTGCCATCATTCTTACCTTTGAGAGTCCTTGAATAACCCTGTTTAAGGACCTGGCCAGGTGACGGGGTGCGAGGCGGGATAATATTTTGTGGCAGTACCCCCATATGCTGAGATAATTCCGCAGCTGACGCCCGATCGGCTAGTTGGGACACGACGTTCGACCTGTGGTGGGGGTTTCCGCCTACGTCTTCACGAGATATCTCTCTGCAATGGAGTTAGTATATACGTCGTCGAAGGATGTCGAAGATACTTGCGTATCACCCTTCTCAGTTGTGACAGCAGATCTCGTTGCTTCACTCGACAAGGGAGCTTCTGCCACTTGGCCCGACAAGCTCGAAGATCCTTCCCCCCGAAGTACGTCCACAACTCGCGGCTTTCTCATGGCCAACGGAAACGCCTCTTTCTTTTTAAATCTGAAGAAGGCTCATTGATAGTGAGACCGGTGGGTTGAGGGGTCCAAGACATCGCAGATGGTAGCATGGAAGCTTGAGTAAAGCCTCGAAGCGTTGCTGTTGATAAATCTTCATCGTCCATCATCGCGTTCACGATTACAACCCTGGAGTTACGTGAACGTACGTCAAATTCGAGCAATAGAAGATAAGAGAAACAACGTACGCATCTTCTTTAGAAATTCCGGCTAGAGGTCCGCCTTCCTGGATCAGGTTTTCGGTAGTAACAGACACTAGATGCGTCTTCATAGAATCCCACAACCCATCTTCTTCAGGCAGGTTTCTTGGCCCAAACTCAAGGTTAGGAAGGGGGTTGTCTCTTGGCATGCCCAATAGGGATGCGTCCTCTGTACTGTATGTTTCCGGGAGTTGAAAATAGTCCACGGGCTGCAACGGGACGGGCTGAGTAAGTTTCGAGGAGGGTGGATGAAATGGAGCGTCGTTGAAGGACACAGAAAGTTTCCAGGCGAAAGGGAGGTGATAAAGTAGTGGAGTTCGAAGAACAATTAATAGTTCGCTACGACAGTGTTGATCGTTGGCCGCGCAGGAATACAATAACACAGATCAGGAACATTAACTTTCACAGCTATGAGAAAGGCGGTTTAACTGCATGGCCGTCCCAATCGCCGGAATATAAAATGCGCAGCATCGTTGAGCACCATCCATTAGGACATGTGGCCGTTCTTTAAAGGAACCTTGTGCCGTTTATATGAATATGAATATGTGGTCTCATCTATTGAGAGTCATGCGAGACAATAGCACCGCCGTCAGATTACTCGAACCACAATCTCGGTTCTACAGGTGTCCTTTCAATAGCAAAGAAAAAGCAGGCGCGATAAAATTGGATTCGGCGAGCCCAATCCCCTCAAGCTGTCTTTGGTGGCCGATGGGACAAGAGATGAAGCCTGTCGGCGCCCGTGGCATGATTTTGATGCAACTCGGGCAGGACGGGTTTCAGGAGACAGCAGGGACCATTGTTACTTGTAAATTGAGTTGACCGAATCAGGAATAATTGGCGATGCCATTTTGTGGGGGACATCGTGTTGGTAGTGAAGGACTGCTGTGTTTGCTTCGTGATGATTTACCGCCCAAGACATGCTAACAAGAGAGTCCATTTATGGTCTCGCCGAACAATTGAATAGTCCGGGCTGTCGGAGCATAGCTCGTCTCAAAATTTTAAGCTTTTGAGCTCAAGTTGTTCTGTCGTGACACGTTTGGTTCAAGTTAAAGTCAGGTCAGCATCAAGCTAGAGTCAGGTGGGATCCAAGTTGGCGTAAGTTCCCTCGAGCCGTCGTTCACCTTCCCTATGTCATCCAAACTCTGAGCGTGGTGAACACAATGAGAAATCTTCAACGGATGTCCGATATGTCCTGTATCTTTGCGCTTGGTATATCTCTTGTGCCAAGGCATCGTTATCTGAAGGCTGTAACCGTTACAAGCTAATTATAAGTGACAACAGCTGGCAACACAGCACCGGAGGCCGATATGATTGTCGAGCAATGTGAAGTGAGTACCTTGTGTCAATCGAACACGCTGGGCTTTATGCAATGACATGATGCTTTAATAGCCGAACCCACCAGGCGACGTGGAATCGAGTATGCATCCTTTGAGACTCATCGAGATATCGATGAAGGAGTGGAAGGGGCACACTAGCTGAAGTATTGAGTAGGTCTCGTTTGGACTATAGCGACATGTTAAACTCACCGTACTCCTTCCAGACATTAAACATGTATATGGACTCTCGCATTGGCCGTCCCGACATTCGCACAAATCTGGGGAAGTTTTGCACGGAAGGGAGGGGTACTGAGTGACGAACAGATGATACTCAGAAACTACGTCGAGGCAGCGTCTAAGAGAGGAAAGGCCGGTGAGCATTTGTCATGTTCCCAATTCGAATACCAATTAGCCGTTGGAGAGCGCACAGGCACGTTGCCTGCCTTTCCTTGGGCGTATGCCCCGTTTCTGCTTCGCAATCCCTTGGCTAAATCACTCAAACGACCCCGCAGATGCCGATCCTAGGCCCAGATGCTCAGCGCAATATTTTCGCTCGAAGAGGTGTCTTGAAATCGTTTAGAACGACCGAGTATCCTGGGTGACAAACATAGAAGAAAATCGGACAGGTGAAGGATCGCTATGCACTCGGTTCAATTGGGGGTTCACTCACAGAAACCCATTTCATCGTACGTAAACGCACTCGCTGCACGCTTCTCTCCTCGATGGAAGGCAGAGCCCAACCGCTGGGTCGCTTCAGGTATTGTGCTTTCAGTTTGATTCCTTTATTGGGTTCCAAGTGTCGTCGTGGTCGTCGAAACCAAGGGTGGTTACGGCAGTGTAATTTATCGCTCGACCGAAGCAGTGAGCTGACCATTTAACAGGCAGCCCGGACAACGGCTGGATGAGTGGCCCGTCTGTTCGATGGCTTGTACTGTTGCGGGAGGCTTGAATGAGAGTAACGAGGCTAATAGTGGCCGTCAGCTTGTGCGTTGCCATCAACGTCTTGATGTCCAGGGTCAATAGCGTGAGGTATATCTGCTCCACGATGTCGACAAGGAGGTTGAGACCGCGGCCGATACTGACTTCCGTCAGTCGCCATCATCTTTGGCGTCCAGGGTCTGCTTAGTTGACAAAGTGCAACCTCCAATACCAAGAGAAAGAATAGACCTGATTGGTCTTCCAGGGCAAAAGAGGGGTGGTGGCCATTGGTGGTTTCACGGAGAGAATGAGATATAGAGAGTTGAGGAAAGACAAGGGGAAGAGTCTGGAATTGGAGTGATTGGTAGGCAGGTTGGTTGGCACTCGAAGCCCGCCTTATGGCCGATAAAGAAGCGAACCGTTCGGGATCTCTGGGAGAGGCGAAGGGGAGGAAGGAAAAAGCTGGTGGAAGAGTAGTGCATCTTGAAAGGATATATAGCCTAGATGAAAAACAAGGAAAGGTGGCAGCACAAGGGAAAAGAATGGGAGGAAGGTAACGTACCCGATGACATCACCGTCTCGCCTTATTCAAGACCTATCCAACCAATTCTAACCACCCTGCAAGCAAGAGCTTCTCTCTACTCAAACGCAAACCTCGTGGAAAGCTACTGATCAACGAGGTCGTGATGAAGCGAAGCGAGACGTGCAAAGCGACGGTGAGACAGTAGCAAGCAAATCAACGTCTACGGGCCAGTTGAGATTGCGGATGACACCCAGGCCCACGAAAAAGGCTTGCCCGTACCGAGCCTACACCCCATCTGCAGCCCATCTTGAGAGCGTTCTACGTCGATGTGGGTTTTGAGGACGGCAGTGGATACAATTCCGAGGACTTGAGATATTTATTATTTACACTTATTTATTTTCGGTCTGGTCATGATGCGACTTACATCAGATCAGACAAAGTTGATAGTGGCTTGGTCGTGGCCAGAGCCCGCTCACTGCCTTGCACAACCGGTCACAGTGATTTAACCATGCAAAACCAGATTCGACCAAGCGGACAGGTAAGTTCTTACAATGAAGGTTGCGGTTGGTTGGCTTGACGAGAAATTCTGCCACTATAGGTTGAAGACTTTCTGACCAGTGGCGGGGTGACTCGGACGAGGCTGAGTTAATCGATGCGGTACGATGTTAGTTTCGCTCCATACTCTTGTAAACTTCACCTCGACTCCCAGGTCTCGTCGTTTTCACTGCACCCTACCCGTTGTTATCTGGGAGAACCGCGAGGATCCACTGATGCCCCTTACTGAATAATAGATTGACTATCATCTGTTCCTGTCAAGTTGGCAATAGAAACGACTGAAGCACCTTTCTCGTGATCGGTGGTCTAGAGCGGGTACTCTATAGAACCAGTATCTAAGGTAGCGGGAATTCAATTTCTGACAACTACAATGTCCCTGGTAACACATTTAAAAAAAACATTTATAGAAAGATGTTGGTCCAACTGGAACCGTCAACGAGCCAAAAGTTCCCCCAACGCCGTTGCCTGCAAGCCAACCCCATGCAGCCTATTAGCCTCGCAATTTTGGGCGCCCTCGCCGCCTTTGCCACTCAGGCAGGCGCGACACCCACTAATCCTCTGCTTCCTCGTGCTTCTCCTCAACCATGCACGCAGAGGTACGTCTGCCCAGAGCCCAGGCCCTATCCGAACACGCCGGACACTGGCGACGACCCTGGCCCAACCCGTTTCAAGTGTCGTATCGGCTGGAGCCGGTTTGATCCAAATTTCGCTTTCTGTATTTACGAGAAGGTAAGTCATCCCTGTTTCTGGTCCCTTGTTGTTCAAGACCACCTGTATCCGCGCTTGCTAACACGTACAAACGTAGGATACGGGCGTTCTAGTTGGTACCACGCCCGGCGGCTTCGAAAGGTCATGCTGGAGAAGCGGGCGCCCTAATCCTCAATGTTCCAACCCCTCTCGACGTGCACTTCCAGTTCGTCGAAACGCGGAACCCCTGCAACCTGCGTCTCCTGTTCTGATGGAACGATTTGCCAAGGCCAAGAGGAAGTAGATGCTCCAAACATCTCTTCCCTCTTCCTTTACGAGGACTCAGAGGATTGTCGGTTCACGTTTGGACTGCTCCATCTATGAACAACGCATCGATATTTCACAGGACATACCGTTCATTTATATCGTTGTACACGGACCTTGTGCCGCTAACGCTAATACTTACCCGCCGGCCTTTCGGACTTTGAAGCTTTTCTTCCATGACATTTGTTGCTATTCTTGATTTCCTTGCGTAGCTCTAACTTGGGCGNTTTTTAACGGTCTAATATTCGCCTAATATTCTTAACTTTTATGAATTCGAGTTAATACACTAGTGCGTCAGTTCAACAACCCCTCGCACCTCTTGGCACTAGCGCGACACCCCATCCCGGTGAGGTACTCTTTGCGCGACCAGGAACGAATGTCTTAATCACTTCGATTCCAACTTGGCTCGATCGCTCAAGCCCGCGGAGGATTGGGAGCCCAACTGCACCGAAATCCTCAAAAAGCATCGCTTCATTCATCTTTACCTGCCGGATCGCGAGGGAGTATCCACTTGCTTTTCGTACATCAGAATATCGGATGACAATCTCCCTCTGCCTCTCTTGAATCGCCTCACGTCGCTTACCATATCATGCGACTAGGCAGGGGCCACGTCCTGGGCGCCTTGGAGCGCTCTCCATTCGACCGTCTACTTTGAATGCGCAGGGTGGGAGAAAGACAGTTGGAGATGGCTCAATGGACGATCCGACTCGGAGTCTGGATGGTCATCGTAGTCGTCCTTTGGAGTCATTTATGTTACTCAAGGAGAGGTGCACTGATAACTGACGGATTCATCTTCCGTTATTTGTACAAGCATAGTATTCGTACTGAGCATCGCTCGATTGGAACACAAACCGTGTAAACACATGGAATATAGCAAGTATTGGATCCAAATTCTTCACTGCAGTACTAATCCACCTTACGACGGCGAGCACGATTCTTGTCGCTATCTTCAGCCTTCGGGCTGAACTCGGCTGAGGTTCCATCAGCCTTTCTCTAAAAGCCGAAACCACCAGGCGACGGGGAATCGGGTATGCATCCTTTGAGACTCATCGAGATATCGATGGAGGGGAAGGGGCACACTAGCTGAAGTATTGAGTAAGTCTCGTTTGGACTATAGAGACCCAATAAACTCACCGTACTCCTTCCAGAAATTAAACATGTATATGGACTCTCGCATTGGCCGTCCCGACATTCGCACAAATCTTGGGAAGTTTTGCGCGGAAGGGAGGGGTATTGAGTGACGAACAGAAAATACTCAAGAACTACGTCGAGGCAGAGTTTAAGAGAGGAAAGGCCGGTGAGCATGTCATGTTCCCAATTCGAATACCAATTAGCCGTTGGAGAACGCACAGGCACGTTTCCTGCCTTTCCTTAGGCGTATGCCCCGTTTCTGCTTCGCAATCCCGTGGCTAAATCACTCAAACGACCTGGCAAATGCCGGTCCGAGGCCCAGATGCTCAGCGCCATATTTTAGCTCAAACAGGTGTCTTAAAATAGTTTAGAACGACCGAGTATCCTGGGTGACAAACATGGAAGTAAATCGGACAGGTGAAGGCTCGTTATGCACTCGGTTCAATTGGGGGTCACTCACAGAAACCCATTTCATCGTACAAGAACGCACTCGCCACACCCGTCTCTCCTCGATGGACGGCAGAGCCCAGCTTCAGGCATTGTGCTCTGAGTTTGATTCCTTTATTGGGTTCCAAGTGTCGTCGTGGTCCTCGGAACTGAGGGTGGTTAAGGCAGTGTAATTTATTGCTCGACCGAAGCAGTGAGCTGACCATTTAATAGTTAGCCCATACAACGGCTGGATGAGTGGCCCGTCTGCTCGATGGCCGGTACTGTTGCGGTTGGTGTAAGCGGAAGCTTGAATGAGAGTAACGAGGCTGACAGTGGCCGTCAGCTTGTGCGTCGCCATCAACGTCTTGATCTCCAAGGTCAATAGCGTGAGGTAGATTTCCTCCACGATGTCGATAAGGAGGTTGAGACCGTGGCGGATACTGACTTCCGTTAGTCGCTATCATCTTAGCCAAGTGCAACCTCCAATACCAAGAGAAGGAATAGACCCAATTGGTCTTCCAGGGCAAGGGAGGGGCGGTGGCCATTGGTGATTTTACAGAGAGAATGAGATATGGAGGGTTGAGGAAAGACAAGGGGAAGAGTCTGGAGTTGAAGTGATTGGTAGGTAGGTTGGCTGGTTGTCAATGGCGCTCGACGCTCGCCTTCGGGCCAATAACGAAGCAAACCGCTCGGGATCTCTGAGAGGGGCGAAGGGGAGGGAGCAAACGATTGGTAGAAGAATAGTGCATCTTGCAAGGATATATAGCTTATATGAAAAACAAGGAAAGGTGGCAGCACAAGGGAAAAGAATGGAGGAAGGTAACGTACCCGATGACCTCACCGTCTTGCCTTATTCGAGACCTACCCAACCGATTCCAACCACCCTGCAAGCAAGAGCCTCTCTCTACTCGAACGCAAACGTCGTGGAAAGCTACTGATCAACGAGGTCGGAATGAAGCGAAGCGAGGCGTGCAAACCGACGGTGAGAGAGTAGTAAGCAAATCAACGTTGATGGGCCAATTGAGATTGCGGATGACACCCAGGCCCCACTAAAAGGCATGCCCGTACCGAGCATACACCCCATCTGGAGCCCCTCTTGGGAGCGTTATGTGGGCTTTGAGGACGGCAGTGAATACAATTCCGATCTTGGCTTTGGTATATAAGCGATGTGGACCTTGAGATATATTTATTATTTACACTTATTTATTTTCGGTCTCTTATTGATGCGACTTACATCAGATCAGACAATGTTAATAGTGGCTCGGTAGTGGCTATAGCCCACTCGCTACCCTGCACAACCGGTCACAGTACCATCTTATTTAATCATGCAAAACCAGAGTCAGGCAAGCGGGCAGGCAAATTCTTACAAAGAAGGTTGCAGTCGGTTGGCTCGACGAGAAATTCGGCCACTATAGGTTGAAGACTTTCTGACCAGTGTATCAGTGGCGGGGTGACTCGGACGCTGATTTAATCGATTCAGTACAAGATTAGTTTCCCTGCATGCTCTTGTAAACTTCACCTCGACTTCCAGGTCTCGTCGTTTTCACTGCACCCTACCCGTCGTTATCTGGGAGAACTGCGAGGATCCACTGATGCCCCTTCCTTAATAGATTGACTATCATCTGTTGTTGTTAAGGCGGCAATGCAGACGACTGAAGCACCTTTTTTGTGATCGGTGGTTTAAGCGGGTACTCTATAGACCCAGTACCTAAGGTAGCGGGAATTCAATTTCTGACAACTAAAATATCCCCGAGAACACATTTAAAAAAACATTTATAGGAAGGTGTTGGTTCAACTGGAACCGTCAACGAGCCAACAGTTNCCCCCTAGCGCCGTTGCCTGCAAGCCAACCCCATGCAGCCTATTAGCCTCGCAATTTTGGGCGCCCTCGCCGCCTTTGCCACTCAGGCAGGCGCGACACCCACTAATCCCGTGTTTCCTCGAGCTTCTCCTCAACCATGCACGCAGAGGTACGTCTGCCCAGAGCCCAGGCCCTATCCGGACACGCCGGACACTGGCGACGACCCTGGCCCAACCCGTTTCAAGTGTCGTATCGGCTGGAGCTCGAGTGATCCAAATTTCGCTTTCTGCATTTACGAGAAGGTAAGTCACCCCTGTTTCTGGTCCCTTGTTTCTCAAGGCCACATGGATTCGCGCTTGCTAACATGTACGAACGTAGGATACGGGCGTTCTAGTTGGTTCCACGCCCGGCGGAGTCCAACCCATATGCTGGGAAAGCGGGCAGCCTAATCCTCAATGTTCCAACCCCTCTCGACGCGCACTTCCAGTTCGCCGAAACGCGGAACCCCTGCAACCTGCGTCTCCTGTTTTGATGGAACGATTTGCCAAGGCGAAGAGGAAGTAGATGTTCCAAACATCTCTCCCTTTACGAGGACTCGGAGGACTGTCGGTTCACGTTTGGACTATTCCGTCTATGAACAAGCCATCGATAATTTTTTATAGGACATATTGTTCATTTATATCCCTGTACACGGACCCTGTGCCGCTAACGCTAATACCTGCTCGCTGACCCTTAGCACTTTGACGTTTTTCTCTACTGATGTTCGTTACTGTTATTGATTTTCTTGCGGAGCTCTAACTTGGGCGTTTGTAACGGTCTAATACCTACTTGATGTTACTGACTTCAATGGATTCGAATTTATGCTTAGTGCGTCGGTCGAGTCGCACCTCTGGGCACCAGCGTGACACCACATCCTGCGGAGGTACTCTTTGTTCTTCCCTCGCTCACGACCAGGAACGAATTGCTTCACCATTTCGAATCCAACTAGGCTCGGTCGCTCAAGTTCGCGGGAAATAGGGAGCCCAACTACATTGAAATTCTCAAACAAGCATCGCTTCATTTCATCTTTACCTGTCGGATCGCGAGGTAGTATCTACTTGCGCTCCGTCCATTGGAACATTGAATGACAATCTCCCTCCAACTCTCCTGAATCGCCTCACCTTGCTTACCATATCATGCGACTAGGCAGGGACCACGTCCTGCGCGCCTTGGAGCGCCCTACATTCGGCCGTCTACTTTGAATGCACAGGGTAGCAGGAAGACAGCTGGCGATGGCCCAATGGACGACTCGACTCGGAGTCTGGATGGTCATCGTAGTCGTCGTTTGGAGTCCTCATTTTGGTCACCCGAGGAGAGGTGCTCTGATGTTTGACGAACTCATATTCCGTTCTTTGTACAAGCATAGGATTTGTATTTAGCGCTGCTCGATTGGAACAAAAAGTGTATAAACACATGGAATGTAGTAAATATTGGATCCACATTTTCCACTGCAGCACTAATCCACCTTACGACGGCGAGCACGATTCTTGTCGCTATATACAGCCTTCGGGTTGGACTCAGCTGAGGTTTCATCAGCCTTTCTCTTGACATTGAGAGTTGCCAATGTGCGACTCGACGGCAGAGCCGTCGTTTTGTCCAACTCCACAATGGCAATGTCAAACATCTGGAGAACGCGGTCATAGTTCTGGCGGACCGTTGATTCAGCCAGGAGTCCACGATTGCTCATGGTATCATTCTTCGAGCTCCTGATCCCTTCCTTCAGCAGCGCCATCTCCCGAGTAAACGTATAGAATCCCTGAAGAAGCTTCCGAGAAGCTGTGCTCCAGTGCCTCCCTACGCCAAGCTTGCACGGATTGGTCGGTCGCTTGGAAAGGATAAAGCTTTTCTTGAGCTCGAGATGCTCTTCCATGAGGGAGTAGCTGCCACAGTGCTGATGTTTCACCCACTCTTGCATAAAACGACCAACGGGTCTTTGCTTCTGGAAAGGGCCATCGTAGAAATACATGATTGAGGCGAGGACATAGAAAAAGGACTGCAAGTCGTCGAGATAGTCATGTGTGAGAATTCTGTCGCCGGTTTCTCCGGAAATTCCGTTGATAAGGATGCCAATTGAGAAGAAGAGACAATGGCCCTGTTTCGAAACAAAAATTAAGTTAGTACGTCTTGGTTGGAATTAAGAGCTTCCGATGATAAATAGCACATACAATTACGTCCGCCTCGGGTTTCAGCTCTGAAACCAGCTTTGCGATGTCGAGGTCGATGAGGATCCCTTCTTGTCCGGGGGGAGCGCGTGGCTTCCCAAGAACGATGTTGGACCATGCAATATCACGATGAAGTAGTTGAGCTTTCAGATACAAATTTCTATGGCCTATACATAGTAAGAACGCGGAAAAGGCAGAGTCAGCATTGAAACAAAGCCCAATGGAATGTATTGCTTACCTCCTAAAGCATCACGGAGTGCACATAGGAGCTCTCTCTCTGATTCAGAACGATGGATATCCTTGCCATATAGCTCTGTGACAATGCGGGAGAGGATCCGGTTCTCTACCCAACGCCGCGCATAGTAGCTCCTACGATTCTCTGGCGGAACGTAGTCAACAGCCTCGAAGTTCTTCGTTTGCCAACCGAAATGATCAGCCTCATACGAGATCATATGAACGACACCTTCAAGGTTTCGCGCCCTCTTGAGATTCTTGTATTCCACCATTTTAATGGTACCGTCCTCCGAGTGCTCTGTCCTCCAGGAATCCTTGACAAAAAGAACCTTGTTACTTTCGCGATCTCGAACCGACCAACAAGTCGTCCCTGTGCCGACAATACTGGAGGCTTGGAACACAGGCCGGACTGATTCCAGGTCATACGTCTTCTCCACCTTAGTTTCGTCGTCTGTTGTCGTCAATGTGCCGCTGACCTTTTGTCCGTCAGCATCGAGGCACCATTGGATGCTGGTATCAAATCCAAGGGTTTCTTCATCAAGAGAGCATAGGCCAAGAATGATGCGAATAAACAGCTTGATACGGTATTTGGAGTGGAAATCATAGACATCACCATGGTGTATGCCACTCCTATCGAAATGAAAGAATCGAAGTGATTCTTGAGCAATGACGCAAGTTTGAACAAATCGGCGGTTCGGTTGCTGAAAGAATATCTGCCTGCAAAAAGGATTTTTCATCGTCAACTATTGTTAGACTTCTGAGATCCTGCCAGTGAGGGAAACATACATACCGAGCGTAGATGGTATGCATCTCAGCGATCTCATTGTCCTGGACCTCGACATCTGAGTCGGTGATTACGTCAATGCAGGTGGCAATGTTGCCGAATCCCACCCCCTGAGAGTCATGCTGTGGGCGTTCAAACGACGGACCTTCAGCCACAATAACAAAGGTGGGAGACGAGTAGTGGCCCGCAGCAAATTCCGGCTTTTCTTCTTGGTGAAAAAGTCTCAGGCCCTGGGACTTCATGAGATATCGACGTCCACCAAGGTCTCCTAACTCCTCCATAATGGCTAAGATAACCTCTGCAAGGCCGTCAATCAGCCCTGTGGCAGAAGGCACATCATCAACACTGTGGTCAATTATCCCAATCCATTCCTGCTTCTCCTGGTCATAAAGAGGACAGGTCTCGACAAACACTTTGATACGCTCTTCCGTTACCACATCTTTATGCAGACAATAATTGAACAATCTGTTGCAGCTGAACATTGAGGAGAGGTCACCCATAACCCTTTCCTTCTGAATCTTGATCATGGCTTTGTACATGGTGGCTTCTGCTGTATCTTCCGCTTCTTGCTCTGGTTCTGGCTTCTTCAACATAGCTTTCCCAGGCGCAGCAGAGGGTGCAGTGGCCACGACCTGATTGTCGCTGTCTCCTCGGTTAGGAGAAGATGAGCCACTCTCAAGCACTGGACTTGGCTTGGTAGAGCAACCACCCTCAAACGTCGAACCCTGATCTGCTTCAGATATTAGGCCGGCAGCTCCTGGCTGCTCATTGTTGAATACAGGTCGAGCGTTTGAATCTGGAGCTGAAGCACCAGGCTTTGCAATCTTCATGGCTCTCTCAGCGGCAGCTGCTGAAGGTTGATTTTGACCCCCATCGCTGACTGAGGTGCAAGCAGGAGGCATAACACAAGAGGCGAGCTGACAATAACAAAACTTGAAAGATGAACGGACGCGGAGGGAGAAAGTGGTGGGGAAGGCTTGTCGGGGGTTGTGGTGGTTGTGGTCGAGAAAATAAGACGAAGACCAACATATTTATATACCATATCCGCGTGTTCTGTTTATGGGACACAATGGCGGAGGTTTTTAGATGTTGGGAGCCACTCATTTTGGACGTCAATGATTTCGTCCCGTGACCGTGCCGGTGAGCTTGCACAGGATTGCACCAATAAAGCACAAGGCGGGCATAAAGGGCATAATGACATCGCACCTTCAACATTCAGCATCGAAATATCCTTTTGAAATATGTCTAGGGACACAAAACATCAGATTTTGAAGCAAGCGGGGTTCGAAAGACGGGGACAGAATAACGAAAAGAACAGCAAGCTGTGCGGAGAAGAGAATCCAACACCTTGAAGTCCACCTGAACACGAGTCTTGCGGTCATTTACATGCACCTATCCTAACCAGTACGCTTGCAGTCGAACAAGCACTACTTCGGCCGTTATCTTTTTGCGGGTAGTGATGGCGTATAGTTGAGAGAGAAAAGGGCACCGGCAAGTCCGGATGCTGCCACAGGATTCACCTGATTGTGTTCAGCACGATGACGGATGTTTAGCCACCGGACTTGATATTAGAATGGGCCAGGACGTAGACTTTTGATATCGTGCTAAGATCTTCGAACCCTGTTTAAGTAACTCGAATCATTCACCAACGCTCCTTTTCCCTTTCCGATCGTCATCCGAGTTTCTGCATCAAGTATTTCTTTCAGGCCCCGTTCCTCCAACCGCCCCCGGATCGAATTTCGGGTCTTGCCCTGTCGAAAGAAGTCTGTGACAAAAAGTTCGGATACGGGGAATCGAACCCCGAGCTGCCGCGTGAGAGGCGGCAATGTTAGCCGTTACACCATATCCGAGACGATTCGTCCCTTTTTCCAGGGACTATTAGCAAGGAAGAAACTCGCCGTTTTCTCGCCCTCTTTTCCACGCGTTCAACTTCTTCGTGCCTCCGATGCCGGGTACCAAACCGAAGGGGCTTCGAAAGAGTATTTGCAATGTCAAATATTGAGCTAAAAGATCGGGTTGTGGACGGACATGGATTCAAATTCCTTCAGTCCATTATTACGACCCTCTTCCGCTCAATTGCAGGCCTTGACTTCGAACTATGGAACAGCTACTCTTCCCGACGACGCCACGAGGGAAGACTCACTTGATCATGAGCAGATGACAGCAAGGAAGGAGGCCTAAGCATATGAGATTCCCTTCACGGTCTCCAGAGTTGCCTTCTATCAGCAAAGGCTGACAATCTGGGAGCACTTCAAGTTCATGATGAACTTCCATGTCAAATTGTCATCGCCTTCAACGATAAGTCAGATGCAAGCTGCCCAAGGGCATCCGGGAGACCAAACAGCCGTTTTTCCAACCTCTTGGACGAACTGAACTCGGGTTTGAGGTTTAGTCGATAAGGTTTTGAGAGGTCGTAAGTGGCGTATCTCCATCTTTCGTAATTCTACTAATAGATGTAAAAATCGGTAGGCAGGTACATGGTCTAAAAATGACCGACATTCTAATATCCGCACGACATAAAGTCTATTCAAGTACGTACATCACGGGTTGATAAGAACACTCTCGCCCGAGTCGAGCGCGAACAGATCCAGAGCGGCAGAGTATTCACGGTCAGGCTGAAAACTTCACTGTTTTGAGCGCTCCGAGCTTGTTCAACATGAGAGTGTTTGAGCTTCGTCTGCGGCGCACTGCCTCTGCTTATATCTTCGGAGGCTCCAAACACGAGGATCATTTTCAATTCTTCATCAATCTGACAATCAGCTCCAGGACACCGTCCTCAGAGGCAACGTCGCACTTGGCAGACATTAGGATAAGGGATTTGGTAATTTCGTTTCTTACTAGGTTCCGTGCAGGCGTTGGGCCTCCCGGGAGAAGCGGATACGAGGCTTAGATCAGCAATCCTGACAATGCGGAGTGGAATCTCAGTTGATTGACCTTCTATGTATAGTGGGTCTGATCCATCATCTGTTACTCTATCATCAACTACACTGAAACATATAGTCTTTTCTATACCTTCAGAAACTATTTCAAGAGAACGCTGGTATGACGTGTTTGCGCCCCGTCTCCTTCCCGTCCCTCAACCAGCCGCGGAAGTTTTACAATGGCCAACGTCACTCAAGCCCAAGATCAAATGATTCGGCCAGCAGTAGATCTGGGTCCTTACATTGGGGCAATATTGATTGGGTCATTCATTGCTCTGGCGCTGTGGGGTACGTCGCTCATCGAACTCACTGGTTTGAGCTAATACCTGATAGGCGTGGCATGTGTGCAAACGTACGTTCTCGCTCGAAAATATCTTGCACTTGCTTAAATGAGGCCCCAGCCTTCAGTTCTTCCTTAGGTGCGTGTCGTGATCGTTTTTGCATCACACCCTAATGTCTAACGGCTATGAAGTAAATATCCAGGAGACACCTGGCGCCTAAAGTCACTGGTACGCTAAAAGTCGTCGAATCCATGGTCATGTATGGTTCTCTCACATAGGTTCTCCGCTTTCGCAGGTAATATGGACGATGTAAGTTCAAGACGAATTCCAATCACCACGGTCAATACACAAAGATATTCCGATTTACAGGGTATGCGACACCGTAACCAAGTGCCTCATAATAACCGGAGGTGCGTTCCCAGGAACTTGAATAAGTACGAAGGGGTCCAACGTGCTGACTCCATTTTCACTTCCCTAGCCTACAAAACCATCATAAGCGGTGAAGCCATGAATCCACTTCGGAGCCGTCCAAGAACGTGAGTTAGCGGACTCAGCCGAATGTCTTCGTTTTGCTCATGTTGGCAACGTCGTGCTTCCTGGATTGTAGAGAATATACGGTATGTTCATCTGCAATATTTCCTTCAATACGTCATGCTAACGACTTTGAATCAGCTGACTATTTTGACGACGGTGCGTGACTGAGGGATAAAGGTAGCTAGAGTACTGATCTTGCGATGGCGACATTGACAGGGGTTGGTGTCTGTCCCAGTACAGCTCTTTTTCACGTGGAGAATTTGGAGATGTGAGCGATGGTCAACCTTCCTGTGCCACTAGCTGTAAACTGACCCCGTCCAGTTCGCACTGCAATCCGTTGGGTGTTTGTCAGCGTCTTGGTTTGTCCCCTCGTTTCTTGACCGGAAGACCGGGCTCTAACGATTTTTAACCCTCAAGATTCCAACCATCCTGTACCATCTTGGTAAGGCTTGTATCTTGGCTACATCGGTAAAACCTGCTGATAGAGACCCGCTGAGCCAGCGATGAGTTTCTATCTCACCATTACATATTTAAAGTACGTTCTCAGCGCCCTCGAGGCGAAGAAAGCTTTGACACTAGCCCATCCTTCGTTTAGCATGCAGGTTCCGACTCAAGCCGAGAGAAAACGCGTCGTTGTACGTGCATTGTTTATGTTTTATGACGACTCCGAAACATTTGATATAGACTATCGTTATAGGCTTTCGCTTCATCAAATCTATCAGTGGAGGGCTTAGCCAATCTTATTCTCTCAGCCGGTCTATGCACGCTTTTGTGGCAAACTTACCTCCAAGCGAGCAGCCAGGGGAGAAGGGTTGAATCGTACGCCGTCTTGTTCTATCTTGTGCGATCACTCACTCACTCCGCGTCGCAGAACATTCTCAATGCTTTATCGTCTCATGCTGATGAGCATCAACACTGGACTGTGGACGGCCGCCGTTGGTATTTTAACAATGATTATGGTACGATTCGCTCCCCCTTCAATGGCGGTAGGCTTTGTTGTTGATCTTAACCTCTAGATTCTCAAATATCCCACCAAATACTACCACATTGGAGTATGCTTCGTGATCTCACCAGTCTATTGTGTGATGCTCCTCACCAATCTCAACGCTCGAGCGTACATTCGAGATAACGTGAACGTCGTCTCGGAATACAGTACTTCTGATGGTTCGTCTGGACTCGGACTCAAGGATATGTCTAGATCTCGAAGCCGTCGCATGGTACGCCTTCAGCTTTCAATAAGATCTGAGTTGGATTCCTAACGTACCTATCAACTATTCACAGGGAGCTACAACGACAAACAATGCCGACCGGACAATCGTGGGCACGGGGTTGTCAAGAGACTCAAAGCCTATTCATGTCACCATTGAAACGACTACTCATGCCACCTACGACGAGCGAAACATGAAGGACGTTCCTGTGTAGTATGATTTCGGACCCCAGTCTCGTAGCATTGCTGAGCTCCACCCGACTCGAACCCTTGAGCCTGTGGACTGAGTGTTTTTTCTTCAACTGCATCTTGTGTTCTCAACCACTACCTCCGATCTTCATCTTACCTTACTTTCTAGCTAATACCTCTATATTCTCAGTTCTCTTAGCCCTTTGTATCGAAGCAACGCCAAATATTCGGATTTCTCGGGCTATACGGAAATTAGCGCCGCTAGCGCTTATCGACAAATGGCTTGCGGCAGCGCCCGGCCCGTCTACCTTCCTTTTTATCTGTTGCTTAGAGAAGAAGCCGACCTCTCAGCACTTCTCAAGTATCAGGCGACTTACTAATTGACATGCATTTACAAAATCAACGTCATGTCGCTTCAGCACCCAGTGCAATTGGGAGGGCAAATATCCCTCAGTTCACAGCCACATCATATCTTATCTGTACCTGGGTTTTGATTGGGAGGGCACAAATCCCTCAGCCAAAGAGCTGGACGTAAGATGGCGATGGTGCAAATACGAAACAAATAGTTGTCTGGGGGTATAAAGCTTGGTTTGGGTGGGTGGTGAGTCCTCAGAATTCGATCGACTATCGAGCTCTTCCAACCAAGCCAATTCCTCTTCATAATCAGCTTCCACCGCTATCTCTCACCATGGTGGGTGCCATTCCGGCTCAGTGACTCTTCAGCTTGAACCTATGGACTGAATTTCTTCGGTTTTAGTGCTCCTTTGTCAAGACTGAGCCTGTCAACTTCACCACGCCCCCGTGTGGATGCGAGTGCTCCTGCGAAGTGTGAGTATGCTTCGGTGGTTTCCTTGAAGTCAATTCACCGAGATATATCTTCTGCAGCTGCCCTTGCAAGCCTGGCGATTGCAAGTGCTAAACGCGCCCGTAGTACCACTGTATGGGCAGCGACCCAAATTCCCAAGATTTGATTCACTGCCCCTTGCTACGCTGTGTACCTTCCTGTATCGTTCTTCCGTGTGTGTACGAGTATTTTGTCCGGCTGGTGAATCGAGTGACGTTGCAATTGTTGTGAATATTTCCTCCCCTTCCGTTATTTGATTTGGCACATTGAAGGATGACATAAAGCTTTTTTCCCCAGCCGAACGCCAATGGGCTGCCTGCAACTCCAAGCTCCCTTCAAGCTCCCACCAAGCGCCCGCCGTCCCGACAACGGGCCGCTCATCCAATTTGAACGCGTGTGAATGACATCCCTTTCTTAGCAAGCATGCTCTCAGATCAGGTTTGCCAGTTCTCTCTTCGTCCTGAATTCTCATCCATCTCACGTCGCACAAGCGAGTCTACTCTCAAAAATGAGCCTAAGCTCGTTCCTTCTCTCGAAAGTGAATGAAGCAGTGGATCCGGAGTTGCATGATTTATTCAAGGCTGCGGTATGTGTTTCCTAAAATTTTGTGCGTTACGCTTTTTTTTCGCGTTTGGGAAGGTTGACTGAATGACTTGCCGTGTTTTTTAGCCTAAAACTAATGCTACAGCCACGATTGGACATCATTGGGAAGGAGAGGGGGTCTTTATTTGACAATAGTGTGGCAGGTTTGTTCGCAGCCCCGGGGCCATTCGAGGAATGTCACCTTGCGCGCGTGTTGGCACTTGTGTACGCGTCCTCCCAAGCGCCCGTGCGCCTGAGCAAATCCTCTTGCTCCTCGCTTCCGTTCTCCCACCAGAACGTCAGCATACACTCGCCCGCCTAGTGCGATTTCGCGTTTTCTTTTTCCCCGCCCTCCCTCCTTGCCTGCGCGCTCCGCTCTTTGGCTTAGTGAGTCTTATCATTTTATTTTCCCTCAGGGTGGAGTACTCGATGCTGGTGCCTCGATCTCTCTCCCTGGCCTGTTGGAAGGTCCCCAGCGGGACCGTGGGATCTCCTAACTCACTGCTCAGGGCGGGCTCCCGAGCGAGCGCCGAAGACCGCCACCACTCTTGGAAACTAGGACCGACAATTGCGTCGCCCCTAGCTTCCAAGGTACCAATTCCTCATCACACTCTTGTCACTCTCTCTCCTTGGATCTTTTATTCTCTATCTACCTGATCTGATGAACTCCCCGACTTATTTGATGAAATTTCCCTTTCGGGAGTTCTCTTCTTTCTCTCGGTGACGCTAACTTGTCAAGAATAGAGCTGTTGTTCCCAGTCACATGTATCACAAGTAATCAGGAGCATCAGTTCATAACGTGCATTTCACGATCGGGGGCGCGTGAATTGAGATCGTCATCTGGTATGGACTAGAAGCACCTTTAAATCCGGTTTATTTTATTGAGTAGCAGAGAATCCTACATCTCTGATCCAAGGGAACGGTGGAAAAGCGTTTCCGATACTCATTATTCCAACGAGTTGAGATCCGCCGTGTAAGCAGTCAATGATACTGAAGGACATGGAGCAGAAGCATTCCATGAGTTGATCATTATCTCGTCCTTGGTCCTGGCCGCACCTTGGGAGGCACCTTTCCTAATTGTCCGATGGGACATCTGCACAGATTATGAAAAGACTGCAATAATTTACTTTGACTTGGCACTATTTGTCATTTGCTTCTGACTTGGCTCGACCACCAGACCAATACCCATTCTCTATAGCACCAGTAACATGGGATGCTTCCCCTAACGCCATTGGCAGCTTTGCACTATGCCAGCTCCCTCAACAGAGTTGGCGAAGAATTAGTGGAATGAATGTATCCTATAGTGGGAGTTCAAGCCCACCTGATCAGCTTGATCGTTCAGTAATCGGTGTTTCGGGCACGTTTCGCTACATACAGCACATTACCTGGAATGTATTGAACTTCTTTCATATATGAACGGAAAGGTCATCTGCTGTTTAAAACTTCCTTCCATATCTTCTGTCACTGACAAACATCATCCATGAATACGCACTGAAGAGATGGCTCTGATGACATGGGCAGCAATTTTGAATTGGGGTTCCAACCTCCCCCCACGTTGTGGATCGAGGGTCGTTCACTGAAAGTAGATACCACTTGTCACATGAGCTTGGCTCTTGCAACCTACCACTAGCTTGGAATGAGCTGTGACAAGATCTGAACACGGACGTTGCCCCACTTGAGTCCACATTTTCTGTCCATTCCCACACGTGCCTCCCACTATGGCGTGTATATTGAGGAAAAAGTCATCTTCGGCGTATGTTTGCAGGAAAGTGATATTCGAAATTGGCCTCATTAGCCTCAGCCATATGTTTTGGCCTTGGGAGACCGTAGTCACTTCACCAATGGTGCACGTCTCCCCGCTTTACTCAGTAGCCACGATAGGAAAGCACAATTTGGAAGCACGGCCATGGTGGCGCGTCGGCCCACGGAAACAGTAGAATCATCTGACTTCCAGTTTTGGACCTCCCATTTACCACTTCCACGGATCTCTACTGTACCTGCACCACACATGGTCTCACTGTGCTGTTGTACGTTTCGAATTGCGCATTATAAACGTTGCTTGCAGGGTCTATCTACCTGTAGCCTGTTGCGCTAATGAAACTACGTACAGATTTGTGGCACTATTGGCATTGGGCTTTGGCAGGAGAGTTGAATAGGGTGTCGACACCAGGTCGTTGGCATCAAGTTCATGTGTTTGATGCTTTCCACTTGCGTCAGTGAATGAATGGATTGCGGCCGGAAGATCTCAGAAACCCAAAAAGCTTGTCCACTGACCCTGGAATGGGTCTAATCGCCGGTGAGTATGCCAAAAGAGAAGCGAACATAAAGAAGACCAATTTGCGAAGTCCCGTGTGAAGAAGGTTTGGCGAATGGATGGACATCATTTTCCTTCCCCCAAAACGAGTGACGAAGGTGAGGCGATGGGTCTAGAAGATGAGAGAGGCCTCCCCTGCCTCCCATAGCACAGTACGAACTTTCGATTTCTCACCGATTTCACCAAGGGTGCCAAAATCGAGATGCATTGCGTACCTGTTACTTGCGTTGGTGCCTCAGTGCTCGAAAGGACCGAGGCAAATGCATCGTGGATTTCGTATTACAGGTTCTGCACTCTGGCCGTCCTAATACATTCCTTTTCAGAGACGGCCAAGTCTCATTGCCAATACAAACTCAAATGAAGCACTTCGAGTTCGATTCTCAAGGTTCCCAATGATCTATTCAATGCCTTCATGATAGTGAAAGAGGGGGACAGATTCGGGGGTGTCAGCCAAGAAAGCTGAACTGTGACCTTCCGTCACGACCCCAATTTTGAAAAGGGAGCACGCAATCCTGCTTCTCAACCGGTAAGGTTAGCACCAAGATGTGTATTAGAGGTTCTTCATTCAGTAACATTGGGCAAACATCGGCGGAGACTGGGTCAAGGAGACACTCAAGCCATCTTCGAGTCTATTGGTCGCCACACCCTCATGTGGGAGAACGAATTGTATCAAACTAGCAATTTGGAACCGGCCTGGAATGTCATCCAAGTCCAGATGACCATTCCCGTGGCATCAATGAGACGCTTCTCCAGTGACATACAATGATACATGAGCGTCCGAACTGGAACGGTTATAAACCTTGCTACGTTCCTGCAGGGCATCCCAACTCCCCAGTTTCTTCTCCATCTCGAATATCAGCCTCTCCTCAGTCCTCAATCTCTCGCACTATGATTGCTGGAAGGCAGATCCTCACGAACCTTCACTACTACAACCGTGTGGCCGATCTCGAGGGCAGTCAGGTCAACGGGCCGATTATTGGCTTCACGCGCCATGGCAACTCCAATCAAATAGTAAGGAACCAGCGCAGCTACTCAGCCAGGCGGGCCCCTGACACAGCACATATGCATTAGCTCAACTTCCAGCCTCAGGACGACACGCAGGCCCAGATCACTCTCAGGATTGGCGATCGGGAAGTCTATGTAGCGAGTGCTAATCCTTCTTCCGTGAGTTTTTTTTGAATTTTGCCAAGNCGTTCCATCAGTTCAACAAATTTTCCCGGAGTAGGGTGACTCTCTTCGAGCTGTCGAGAATTACACTGGCGCCTCTCTCTACACTGTCCATCAACGGCCTAACTCGGTCGTCAAGTAAGAATTAGGTGTTAAGACGGCGGTAATTTACTCATTGCAAGCAAACGCAGATTGAGCATCAAGTCCAGAGACGGCAGTACTAGTCTCTTCTGGACCTTGGAAAGTGACGCCCTGAGGACTAAGGTATGTTTCTAAGAAGCTGGGAACCGACATTCTTTGTTCCGCAAGTAACACTGATATGTCTCTTTTGTGCGTAGATTACTCTCAGGCCCGATAGTGGCGCTGCGAACCAGCTTTGGGCACTCAGCCCCCCTTCTTAAGTATCTTTCCAAGTTGGATCCAATGCCTTGTTTTGAAAATGCTTTCGAACTCTGCCTGCTTGTACTTGTACTTGTAGCCTTCCGTGTGTGTGTGTGTGTGTACCTTGTAAAAAACCATGTAGTCCGCGAATACTGAACCTGTGTCCGATGTTCTTTGACTTGTTTGAATCCCGTAGTCTATGAGTCCCTAGTTCTCCGTTGTGGTCTGGATGGCGCACATGAACATCAACGACTCGTTCACACCATTTGCCGTAAGATTTCTATGAAATGGGGACCCCATGGAGCAAGAAGAAATATAAATATATGGCGATGAATAGGGTGGACACACTTTCGACCCCAAGTGTTGGAATATGACACTCGCGTATGAGTCTTCTTGATTCCCGGAAGTGTGGATTGACACGGTATGCGATTGCGTTCAGGTAGCAGACAGGACCATTGTGTCTTGCTACTGTCAAGGAAGGGCTCGATGTGCATGAAGGTCAAGTGGTCCATTGAATTCTGCCAAGGGAAAGAGCACTCTGAAAGAGCTTCCAATGTCGTGAGGAAGAGCCTAGGTCGTTGAATCAGCGGGGGCTTGTTTATGCCATTTCCGCTCCTTTGGAGTGATTACTGGCAATGGGTCAGGCGAGATGGAGACCAACCGAGGGCAGCTGGTACTCGGATGATTTTATCTCGGACAAAATCCAAGCCGGAAGTAGTTGAATCGAGCGGCCGGGCGGCCCAGCACGAAAGAACTGCGGATTGCACAATGTCAGCTCCCCAGCGCAGTCAAGACCAAGATTGAGTGCTCAGGAGTACTCCGCGTCGCAGGGCTCTCTGAACGTTGTGTCCATGCGGGAGCGAGACATGCTCGTACAATGAGAGAACTTGAAGGAGAAGGAAACCATTTGTATTCGGAGTAGAAGCTCTAATAAAGCTCTTTCTTCTACTATCCTTTCTTGTTCCCTGTTTTCACGCCGCGCTCGAAGATGTGAGCATGGAAACGCCAAGATGGACGGGCCGTAGACGTGATACACTGATTCGACAGGAGCACACCACTGCGTGGCAGGTGTATTTACAAATACCCTATGTGGTGTAATCATAAATCCAAGGCAGCACCTGCATGGTTTTTCTACGATCACTGGTGAATCTCCAGAAGGATCTGCCACCCCTGTGGATACCGGATCTGGCGGCTCCTGCCAATTTGAACGCGTGTGAATGACATCCCTTTCTTAGCGAGCATGTTCTCAGATCAGGTTTACCAGTCCGCTCGTCGTCCCGAATTCTCATCCATCTCGCGTCGCACAAGCGAGTCTACTCTCAAAAATGAGCCTAAGCTCGTTTCTCCTCTCGAAAGCGACTGAAGCAGTGGATACGGAGTTGGATGATCTATTCAAGGCTGCGGTATGTGTTTCCTAAAATTTCGTGCGCTACGCYTTTTTTTCGCGTTTGGGAAGGTTGGCTGAATGACTCGCTGTGTTCGTTAGCCTAAACCTACTGCTACAGCTACGGCTCAAACCGCGACACAAAATGTAAAAGATGCCTCCTCCACAAATGCAAACGCGAAACAAAAGAAGTTGAAGAGGAAACCGACTTCCGATTCTGATTCCGATTCTGAGGCGGGTCCGTCGACTGCGCCTGCGAAAAGGCTGAAATCAGGCACCCAACTTACCTCCTCCAAGTCTGCGTCTCATGCCGGGTCCAAGGCGGGGAAGGAAAAAGCGAAGGACTCGCAGAAGCAGTCGAAGACCAGCTCGAAGCAGAAGAAAGAAGCTCTTACATCTCCTTCGAGCAGCGACTCGGACGAGGAGGAAGACGATAATTCGGATATCGAGAATCGGTATTTGGTGCAGAGGGCCAAGAAGCAGCGGCAAAGGAAGGGGAAAGAGAGCGAGGACGAAGATGATGATGAGGAAGAGGAGGAAGGAGAGAGCGAGGACATTGTGGACGATGAAGATGAGGAAGCTGAATCCGCACCCTCAGCGTCTGAATCCGAGTCCTCCTCTGATGAAGGCGAAGGAGGCCCTCCCGTACACGAAAGCCTCCTCAAACACCAGCAGAGCAAGGCGGGGAAGAACAGGAAGAAGAAATACATCCCGGAGGATGAGACGACTGAGATGAGGGACCGGAGGACGATTTTTGTGGGGAATTTGCCGATTCTTCTGGCTCAGAAGCGGGTATGTCTGTCGTCAGGCTCATTATCGTATCTGTTATAACCTCTCTCTTTGTCGGGGGTTCTCTCCAGCCGTTACAAAAGCAACTCCAGCGACACATCCTCTCCTTTGTACCCTCAGCCAAAATCGAATCAATACGCTTCCGTTCTGTCCCTTTCCAAAATCCTACCTCCAAACTACCGGGTTCGGACGACGAGGGCTCCGCTCCTTCCAAAACCAAACGCCCTNCCCCCCCATTCTAGCGAAAAGCCGACCAACCACTCGACGAACCGCGCTCAATCGTGGCGCACCACCTCCAAAGACGACGACGAAGATGCAGTGAAGAAAGACGAAAAGTCCTACCTAACACCTAACCAAAAGAAGAAAATCGCGTTTATTAACCACCAGTTCCATTCGACGGCTGATACGGTGAACTGTTACATCGTCTTTGCACATTCCGTGCCTCCTCAACACCAGGGGAAGAACGTCCCCCCTCCGCCACCCGTGATGGATCCGTACGAGGCTGCCAGGATAGCGGTGGAGAAAGGGAATAATACGGCGTTTATGGAGAGGGTTATTAGAGTCGATCGAGTTGGGCTCGCATCAAAGAAGTCTTCGGGTGGTGTTGTTGCTGGAGGCGTGGATGGAGAAGTGGGTGCACAAGGTGATGCGGACCCCAAGTATACGATCTTTGTGGGGAATTTGGATTTTGCGAGTAAGGAGGAGGATGTGAGGGTTTTCTTTGAGGGGTTGGTTGTTAAGGAGAAGGGAGCCCCTCCTGTGGTGGCCGGGGATGGGATGGATGTCGACGGGGAGTCCAAGAAGGCGGGTAGTTGGGTTGTGAGGGTGAGGATTGTTAGGGATAAAGAGACGCAGCTCGGGAAAGGGTTTGCGTATGTTCAGTTTTCGGTATGTCGTCTCTCGCCTTTCCTCGTTCTTTCGTCCCTTCTGACCATCTAATGAATTCGTAGGACAAGGAATGCGTGGACGAGATCCTCACACTCGAAGAATCCAAGCTCAAATTCGCAAAACGCAAGTTGAGGGTACAGAGGTGTAAGACTATTCCTGGGACTTCCTTTAAAATCAAGTCTATCCCTGCCTCGAAAGCCTCCTCCACCAAATCCCAACCCAGTGCACCCTCATCTTCCTCTAAAAAACCCTTCAAGAACACGGCTCCCACCCCAATCATCGTACCCAAAGGCGACCCGACCCTCGGAGACAGACTCGCCCACCTACCTAAAGCGGTGCGGAAAGATGTTAAGAGGAATGATGGAGATAGGGTTGCGAGGAGACTGGCGAAGAAGAAGGCGAGGATGGCTATGGGTCCGCCAAAGGCTGCTGGTGCTGCGGGGTCGAACGAGACGGTCAGAGATAGGAAGAGGACGACAGGAACGAGGGGAGAGAAGGGAGGGAATAGTGGCAAGAAGAGCGGAAATAAGAGGGTTAGGAGTGATAGGATGGCTACGAAGAGGAATGGGAAAAAGTAAATTGGTATTTCGATTGACGGGTGAGGAATGGATGGATTGATGAACCACGCCTGCCTATCTACTTGTTATCTGCCAACCGTGCTTCTATCTTGTGTTGAATGGATCAATCGACGCTATCTTGTAGCCGCAGCCGCGGCACCAGTCGCGAGAACGCTTCATTTGAGTGATACAGCTTTCTAGCCAGCTACCTGTCCTTCAAAAGTACGACCACCATGATCTAACACCACTAGTAAATACAACAGGGGCCCGAAGGTTAACGGCCGCACCGTCAACCTTGTGGCAATTCACACGGTCATCATTAGGCAATGTAATGCTGGTTTCGCTCACGCCTACACATTCGACTACGGCGATATTCTTACTCATCCCTTACCTTGATTGCGCCATTCCTCCTTCGCTTGTGCTGAGCACCATCGTCATTGCCGAACCCTTCGTATTAATACTGCAGTGCAGTGCCGGTGAATAATGGCTTCGCTGACTCCCCGACTTTCCGGGTTCTGGGCGGACCAAGATCTAGACGACGACGAGATTCAAGACGACAGACCTATGGGTTCTTTATCCAAGTACCGGAGACCTGAAGAAGACGATGAAGGGTATTTTGGACATGTAGATGAGGATTTGGAGCAGCAAGAAGGATTGCTTGATGAAGAGTCTGCGTATGATGGGAGGACGCCAGTGAGTACTATGTTTCTGTTGGAAAGGAGGAAACTCTTGTCGTAGCGCCCGTGAAATTTTTATTCACTGACTACGGTTCTATCGTAGCTGGACAGGACGATTGATAGAATTGGAATGGGGAGCTATCAATGGACGTTGTTGTCGTTGTGTGGTCTCGGTGCGTTTCGTCATCATCATCCTCATCCAGTGATCCTATATATTGAGAGACACGCTTCTGACNTTTTTTTCCTTGGATGTTCTAGGGTGGATGGCGGATAACGTACGTCTATATAACAAAGGGTGTTACCCTATAATGCAACAACTGTCTACTGTAGATGTGGATCCAAGCCATCGCCATCATCTTGCCGAGGGTCCAACAGCACTATTCCGGTAAGCGTCCATTTCACTTTACTCACCTCTGGCTTCCCAATGAATCTGAATGAACCATTTCTTTCAAGTACCTGACAGCTACATTGGCCTGGTCTCGTCGTCGATGTTTGGTGGGATGATGATTGGCGCCATAGGTTGGGGAACCTGTACGTCATCAATACCCTCTGCTTCAGTCAGCATCGGACCTGCTGACCGCGATTTCGACAGGTTCGGACCTCATGGGTCGAATAACGGCCTTCAATGCCACCCTATGTCTCACAGCCGTCTTCGGCATTCTGGCATCCTTTGCCAACTCGTTCTCGTCGCTCTGCGTCATCCTGTTCCTGTTGGGGAGCTCTGTCGGCGTACGTTCATCTCCGGATGCCTCCCTCTTTTTCTCTTCCATTCGCGATCCATCCCATCGCGTTGAATGAAGCTTACTCTGCTTGTTTAGGGATCGATGCCGACCGATGGGACCCTCCTTCTCGAGCATATGCCCAAAAAGAAGCAATACCTCGTCACCGCCCTCTCTGTGTTTTTCTCTTTCGGCGCTGTCTTGTCGGCTATCGTCGCCCTCTTAGTGCTACCACAACATTCGTGCCCGCCGAGTGGGCCAGATACCGTCGAATGTGATCCTGATACTCAAAATATAGGGTGGAAGTATTTGTTGACTGCATTAGGGCTTATTGTATGTGTTTCCTTTCCCGTTGAAACCCCTAACCTTTCCCTTCTTTGCCGCCCACTTTCCTTTAACGGAGGAGTGAATGGTCGCTGATTCGTTCCTCTATCTGATCTACAGACCCTCTCAATGTTCATAGCCCGGATCGTCTTCTTCCGCCTACATGAATCACCACGATACCTCGTCCATGCTGGAAGACCACATGACGCGATCAAGTCTCTCCAGCTCATTTCGAAATTTAATGGATCGGATCTGGAGGTCGAGTTGGAAGATGTTAGGGATTATTATTTGCCTCACGAAGCGGCTCTACCTCAGCCAAGCGCAAATGCGTCCTCGATGCCGCGGTCGGGGTCACCTACAGCTATAGATGGAACTGCGACGACGGCAACAGGAGAGCTTGGGGTGGGCACAGAGGGAAGACCGAGGGCGACTTCCCGGACCGTGTTGTTCGACGCCAGCGGTTCGCCGCCCGGAAATGATCTCACAGGAGCAGGGGGAGGTGTAGTGTCGACTGGGAGTTCGGATTCGGGGAGGGGGTATGCAGCGACGGGTGAGACGCCCGCTCTGGTGGATCCCCAGGCATCCAGTGCTGGCGAAGAGAAGGATCGCAGGAACGGAGGAGAAGATGGGGATCGTACTGCGTCTTCTTCGTACCCACCTCCTCCAACGCCTCCCACACCCTCACGTCCTATTTCCACCATTGCTTTCATGTCAGAACCAGAAGTTCCAACTCATCCAACGCGCTCACCCTCTTCCTCCCGGCTTCTATCTCCAAATCCAAATCGCCGCCGAAAGAGACGATCTTCGACGCTAGCCTCGCAGCGTCGACTCTCAGCATCCGAATACGAAAAAAGACTCTGTTGGAGTTTACCGATGTGGTTGAGGAGGCCGCTGTGGGCGTGGTTGGATAGGGTGTATATGGTGTTGAGTCCGGAGTGGAGAAGGACGACGGTGTTGGTATGGCTTGCTTGGTGTACGATGTCGTTAGGTGTGTATCNTTTCGTTTTTCCTTTTGGGGTTTTCGCTTCACTCTTCCCATTCTCCTCATTTTTCATGTCCACTTCGAGATGGTTTCGGTTTTTGTCCGCGCATACGGCTAATTCATCGACTAACTGACTTTTTACACGCAGCTTATACGATGTTCAACGTTTTCCTACCTAAACTCCTCGAAACCGCAGCGGTAGTTGCGACGGAGGTACCGACCACCTCGACGAAGTCGCTAGAGGACAGTTTGTGGGATGTGGTGATTTTCACAATTGGAGGGTGCCCTGGGGCTATCGTAAGCGTTTTTTCTTCTTCTCGTCTTTCTTTTGTCCTTGTCTATCTTCCTCCTCCTGTTATCATCTCCATCGCTTTCCACCTTCGCATTCATATTTCATTCCCGGTTGACCGGCCTACGAATGATGCTGACGAAACGCACTTCTGTGTAGCTCGGCGCGTGGTTGATTGAATCGAGCCTAGGCCGACGGTGGTCCCTTGCAGGGAGCACCTTCCTCACAGCCTTCTTCTGTGTGGTGTTTGCGATGGTGAAGGCAGAGTGGGCGGTCAGGGCTAGTACAGTTGGTATTAGTTTGAGTGCGACGGTGAGTGCTTTCAGCTGCCTCCCCTTTGCTTTGTCTGATACACCACGGTTTTCTTTCTATTAGGCGATGTGGGCCGTGTTGTATGGGTGGACGCCTGAGATTTTTGGAACACAAGGTTCGCTTTAGTTCTTTACTACTAGCGATTCACCCTTGCTGACAGTGATTATTTTTACTTGTGTTTAGTCCGGGGAACTGCGTGTGGAATTGCGTCTGCGCTTTCTAGGATGTATGTGCCTTTGTTGTCTCCCTTTCTCAAAGTTCACGTACTGAATTCCTCACTCAACAGTGGAGGCATGATAGCCCCGATCCTGGGCGGCATCCTCTTGATGATGGACCGATCGGTCCCTGTATACGCCAGCGTCGTGATTTTTGCTCTCGCTGGCGNTTTGTGTTTTGCTACTAAAAGAAGAGGATCGAGGTAGTTCGGCGGGGAAGGAAAGGGTAGTCGTGCATTAGATTGACGAGTCGCTGGCACGAGAGCGGAGTGGAGGGTGAGTGGGGGTCGATGATGTGGTTGGAGAGGATTTGTGTGGTTGTGTTCGTTCGCTTTGTTGCTTTGTGAGACGGAGACGGATAGGCTGATTGTTTTTGCTGGTGTAGATGATCTCTGCTAAAAGTAGTGCATGTTATCTTGAGCGCTCGATGTGTTAATTGAACCTGAATGCTTTCTTGTGCCACCGCTTCAATATCGAGCAGGACTGTGAAGGGCTCGTCGCCCCATTTGACTCCAAGAGTTATCGTCGCTGGATCGCATCTCTTTATCGTATCTTTCAACACAAAGTGAGCAATATTCTGGGCAGTCGCGGTACTATGACCGTCAGGGGGTCTGCGTGTGCGAGCGCGCTGACGCGGTCACGGGACAAAGACGCGGTGGCAGGGTGTTGTCCCCCAAATTGGGAGGGGCGAACTGCTAAAACCTCCGTTTTGTGGTCCATATACAGAAATTGTGGAAAGGTAGGAGCGGTATTTAAATCGTCCGGGGTGTTTCCCGTTTCTTTACCACTCGCGACCAAGGCCACCCGCCACCCGCCACAACCACAACGACTTTCCACACTTTCACCACTCCCTTGTTCTCTTTCTATAATGCCTTCCTTTCGGATACCCGCCGACGATGAGGAGGACCAAAGGCAGCCCCCAGTCGTAGCCCCCATCGACAATCAGCATAGCGAAGAGGCGGAAAAGGCTGCAGCAGCTTTCGCTTTCGCGGCGATGCTCGAGAAGCAGAAAGCGAGGGTTGCAGAACACCTCTCCTTGGTATACCAGTGCGACCCCTGGTTCCCTGAAGGTCTATATGAACGCATGGCGACGGACGAGCGCATTGAAGAGTTTTTGCGCGCGTGTCCGCTGTACGAGTATACCCAGTACAACAGCGAATGGACTGGGATCAAGCCTCGTGGCCCTCATGGGTGGGATCCCAAGCCAGAGATGGTCAATATGATGGCCACGATCATCGCTTGTGTTATGGAGGCGTTGGGAGACCATTGCGGGCGTCGGTATGTGATGAAGACCCAGGACGTGAAGCTCTTCCATGAGGAGAAGTACACCGCAGAAGTCAATTATTCGTCTCCATCCCTCGTTATTGTGGGTGAAGGTCCGTCCTTTGAGCGTCCACAAAAAGGGTCTCGAGGAATTGGATTCTCCAATGTCACCACTTGCATCGACGTGATCACCAATCCTCGCCGACATTTCATTGAGGATAAGGAGTTTCTGGAGAGACACGCGATATACGCCAGGTATGTTCGTTTGTTTAGATAGTGCCTGAGCTGTCGAAGCTAACCGAACAATTCATTTCGCAGGCAAATCTTCATTCAGCAACCTAACCGACGATTCGTTCGAACGTTCGTGATTGGCAATTACTCGATCCAGTTCTTTCATTTCGACCGGAGCGGGATCCATCGTGGTCATATCGGCGACTTACACAAGAACAATGTCAAGACCTTCATTCGCCTCATTCTCGGCCTCTCCTCCCTCGACGAAGAAGATCTTGGACTAGATTCCAGTATTCAATGGCAACTCAACGATGATGGTCGAAAGATTCGCGGGATTCTGACTACCACAGACGACGAAACCAACATCACAAAGACGTACCAATTGACGGACCTCGAACCTCTCTTCTATAGCAACTGCGGCTTCTCTACCCGAGGAACGACGTGCTGGGCCCTTTGGGACAACGAGAACCAGAGGCAGCTCCTGGTCAAGGATTCTTGGAGAGAGGAGGGAACCAAGATCCCTGAGTTCAAGAATCTCAAGAAAGCACGGGGCCTCGAAGGTGTTGCGCAGATGATTTCATACGAGGCTAATCACGGTGAAACGAAAGACTCTGGAGTTACTGAGTATATTCCTCGGGAGGAGCGTCCCAACTACCCCTCGAATTGGTCCTGTGTCGGAAAAGTCCGTGCCGGGAATCAACGGCTTTCTACGGCAAGCATCAACCAGAGCCGTTGAAACGTATCTCAACGCAACAACAACCATTGAGATTCTGCTAGGTGGACATACATCAATTGGGAAAACAAGAACTAGGTGCGCTTTTGACTTAATTCGATCTCAAAACTCCAACTAAATGTCTATTTTGACGCAGTACTATCTGCTTTCGGGACTCCAACAGCCTCTCAACGGCAGGGCCGTTGAAATGCCGGTACGGAAACTTCCGACATTTGTCCTGTGAATCAGATTTGCTCCCGTATTGTGATGGAGCGATACGGCTGGGACGTGAACCACTTTGAATCGGAGAAGCAGCTCTTATGTGCAGTCCGTGACGCCATTGCAGGTTAGTATTATCGCGGGCCTGTTTTGCTTTTGTATTGACGCAGATTCATGCATCCTAGGGCATAGAAACTTGTATTTGAAGGCCAAGACTCTCCATCAAGATTTCGCGTATCAGAACATTGTTTTCGGGAAGCCTGGAGCCCCTCCCGGGCAACAAGGAATCCTCATCGACCTCGACCTCGCAAGGCCGATTTCGCACATCAAAGGCGTAGTTGACGCTGTTGTAAGCCTCCATATATCACTCGTCTCCCTCACTCCTGTTAACGCTTCCTCGTATTCATGACGCAGGGACATACCCTTTTCTACTCAATTAGCATTATCATCAATGCGACATCCAAACAGACTGGAGCCTCCCTTCTCCCTCATGACTATCTCGACGACTTGCAGTCCAGTTTCTACGTTCTTGCCCTCCTCATGTATCACTGCGACGGCCCAGTGAGGTATCAAGAGCCCCGGCCCCAGATTTTGCTAGATTGGTTCTCGGCAATGGAGGAGACCATCCCTGGTATGCTCAAGCACCTCGAGTTCAAGAAGGGATTTATCCTTTCGGAGAAATCGGTAGATCCGACGCAGGGCGTTGCACCGTACTGGAGCAAAGCTTCACGCAAGCTTCTTCGTGGATTGTATGCTTTCACTCGTGAGATGGCAAAGGCCAAGGAGTTGATCAGGAGATGGCGGGATGATAGGCAATACGAGGAATTGTTGACTGAATCGACAGTTCGTAGGAACTACGACAGGGTCCTTCAGATGTTTGACGTCGCAATTGTCCAGTTGGACCAGGAGCAAAAGAAAGGAGCCGCGGTCGGTCCTTCAGTTCAAGGAAGGAAGAGAAAGGTAGAAGATGACGATGACAGAGCGGAGAACAAAGAAGCTGTTGCGGCTGCTACTCGACCTCGCTATTAATACTATTAGGAGATCTATGCTGTTTAACGTTTGCATTGAATGTGTATATGCTGCTAAGATATCGGAGCCGAGGGGATGCATAATGAGACTTCCCCCCCTTTNCGCTGAAGTTCATGATTGAGCAACGCTCGAAACAGGTCTGCGTCGACATCGCAATGAACATATCAGAAATATTGAGTAAACATTCTCACTTTCAAAAAAAAAACTGAAAAGACGTACAGACTGGTAACGCCGTGCTGTGGCAACGGCCCTCTCAACTAATATGACCACCTTGCTACCAATTGGGTACTCGGGCCGGCGATCTCGGAGCTTGAATCTTGGCGATCAACCAATATCCGTCGTCTCGCAACTCAGCTCCTACGACGATGTACCCCCTATACCGCGTCGAAACGGAAGTTCTCATCTACATCTTTGAACTCGCTGTCCACACCCCTTCCGCACTCGAAGTTGCCGAACATGTGATCAAACCTGGAATTGCATCCCACGTCTCTAGCCCCTTCACCCCGTTGACTCTCAGTCATGTATGCAAAGCATGGCGGAGTCTTTCCTTCTCTCTCCACGAGCTGTGGTCTACAATTTACGTGACCAATGGCGCCCACGGTCATATACCACTCTTCCAGCTTTGGCTCCAACATTCGGGAAATCATCCGCTGGAGTTAATCTTTCGAGATACATACGGGATCACCTCCGAAAATGGTCCTGCCATCCTCGAGATGGTGAAGATCTCAACTTTGTTTAGCACAAGATGGAAAGCTTTCAAGATCAGGATAAGCCGAGGCGCTTCCGGCACGCATCTCGATACCGTAGCAATGGCCGCGTTCTTTCAAGACCTCCCAACCCCCAAACTTGAGAGTTTGGCATTCAGTTTCTCCCCGTCCGACAAAGAGATATTCAACAAAATCTGGAAAGGACTTGCTCAAAATTCCCCGATACTGCGAGAAATGCAAGTGTGGGCCACCTGGATTAGGCAGCGACACGTCGTCTCCGTGTTCCCATTCCATCGCCTTACCACCCTCTCACTTTTTTGCATCATGGTAGAGGATGATGAAGTCCTTCTCCATCTCGATCAATGCACGTCATTGGAATCTCTCTCTATTTCGGTTTTTTATATTACGATGGGGTTTCCTCCGCTGAAAATAGTCAACCTTCAACGGCTGGTCAAGCTCACGCTTGTTGGCTGTGAGCCAATGGTTTATGTGATGGACAACCTCCAGCTCCCTTCCCTCTCCCATTTTTCCCTTCATATCAACGTTCCGGACGAAGAATATCGAGAAGAAGCTCAGTCAATTATGATTTCCGCTGAGAAGATGCTAACACGGTCGAACGCCAACCTCAAATCTTTCGCGCTAATTGACGCCAACTCGCAATTGGAACTCATCTGGGTCTCCCTCCTCGGCCATAGTTCGCTTCAATCTGTTGAGGAACTAGAGTTTGTGGGTCAGGGGGACAACGCTTTTCTGGACGCCCTGATCATCCCTCAGTCAGATGAGACTGTGTCTCGACCATTCGGTCACAAAACAGCTAGCAAACCTCGATATACTCTCCCACACCTTCGTCACATTCATCTCGTATCTTACGAGTTTGCCGATAACCTGCACTTGCTATCGAAGACAGTTCTATCCAGGATGAACGCGCTACCTACAGTGGCTAGAATCAGTTCTGTTAGCGCCAACTTCACAAAAATGGAGGAACTCCGGTCTGAGCAAGCTTTCTGGGATGCGGAGCCCGAGTTGGAGTCTGTGGACCGCAGGTTTCAACCACTTAGGGCAAGCCCGCTGCCTGAACCTGTGATCAACGATTTCTCAATGCTGGAAGATTGTAGATGAAGGTGAGCCTTACCACGTTTTCAANTTTTTTTGATACATATCTTAGACTGTTCATTTTCGAAGGGCAGGGAACGGGAGAGCGGAATTTCCGAATCATCGTTACATTGCGTGGGCATTGTGGGTGTCCACGAATTCGGCATTTCGGCGACCTGGCATACGGTGCATCTATGCACTCTGCTCATCGATACGGTTTATAAGCCGAATTATTTAAGGACGATGTATGACCGCATCTTGGAAAGGTGGGGTGCCTGAGACTGGTCTAACGTAGTGTGCAGCGGTTACCACAGTGATTTATTACGATAAAGAGGAAAATGTTTGCGCATTTAGCGCTGAAGCAATGCGCTAACGGTCGTACCCAGTCGTAAGTAACAAAGGCTTGCGGATAAATTGTGCTGGAAGAATCCTAGAGCATCGATTCTGCGGTGTCTTCGTTCTTATATCCTAGGTTCAGGTTGGCCAGCGATGGTATTCGGAGCTACGTCGGAAGGAAGGGGACCGCCTCGATAGATGACTCACGCTAACGCGGATCGTATGAACATTGAGTCGGCGCAAACCATTTTTATATCTCAACGAACTTCTCAGCAAATTGGGGAGAGCTTTGAGAAATCTTAGCCAGGGCGGACTCGGAGGTTTGGCACTGCCACAAACGTTTGCCCTGCGCAACTTTTGTAGCAGCGCAAGCTTTCATGCCAAGTGCAAATCTTTCATACTAATAGGTAACTTTACCGAGAGCAAAGTTGCTCATCGAATGAAGACTCCAAATGTTGCGGTGACCCGAACACGTACCTTTATAACGCCGTGTACCAGCGGCCAGATATGCGGTATGCAGTCTATACCATCCTGGTCTGCTGTGCGCGTCCTCGGTTTTGGGCCCCGTTTTCAGGTGACATAGTCGTCGCCTGCGGCCAACGAATGCTCGTCACGGTGTGGTAGGGGATCCTGGCGGAGTGGTAGGTAGGTTAGATTAGATTAGATCGCGGGTGTGATCCGTATGTTTAGTCGATGCCAGCGTGCCAGAATAGAGCATCCGATCCTTGCCCTCGACGCTATACGAGGTGCTCCTCACCTAGTTATCTGAGCCTGCATGGACTCGAGTGGTCTCTGGACTACTCCAACGGCGTCACCCAGGTTGATATATAACCAGGATGGGGTTCACAGTGCTCGTCAAAGGTAGAACCGTGAAATTTGCTCCGTTGAACCTCTCGGACAAATCTCCCATCGATCTGGCTATCTTTCCCACTTATCCGACGCCAACCCTTCCAATTGGGATTCCAGTCAAGAAAGACGGTTCAGCAGCTCGTCCCCTTCGATCGACTGATGACCGATTTCCCGGGTCCAGACCGGGAGAACACGACCATGTCACCAATTCCTGGAACCCAAGGAAGAGATTATGTGCGGCATGAAAGCTGAAGTAAGATGAAAGCGCTACAGGTTGTCGTTGTTGTATTTGTTGTGAGTATGTTTATTTTCGGCTGTCTGCGATAATACCCTTATTACTCTTTTTGTCCTCGTTTGAAGTGATCAGTGATTGGATGTTCGCCTGAGCCTCCGTACTTTAATGATGGCCGGCTCGCTTTCGAATCGTAAAGAAAGTATGTTGGTAGCACCGAGATACAAAAATCAGTACGGTATGATACAAGTGTGTTTGCTATGCGGAACCAACACTTTGGAGGCAGATACAAACGAGGTGAACTACGAAGCGTTCCCGATACTCCCTAATGATTGCAGTTAACACAGCAAGTCATAACAATGCCTGTCTCTGTGGTGCTGGGGATCCAGGAAGTTTCATAGTGCAACGGCAAAAGCTTTGACCTTTTCTTCTCCGAAAGAACGTGGCATCGAAGAGTATGATCAATGCTCTCCCACCAGACATTCCTCGGGGAGGTGTCCAGGTTTCAACGCCAGCCCTAAGACTCGGCGGATAGCGGGGTCTTCTGCCAATATCGCCCCCAAATCTTCGATCAACTTGGCGGGCGGAGGAGGCAAGAGGTCCTCNGGGTGTCGCCACCCTCAGCCACTCGAATGGCTTTCCCTCTGCAGTCCAGGCGCTGGATATAACGTTGGGATGCTCTTTGTCGGGGACGCTTTCTGGCTGAGTGATTAGGCCTGTGGCAACCATCCGTTCGCCTTGCTCCAACTTAACATGTTGATGGACGAGGGTTATAGCGTAGGCTTTGTATTCTTCTCGGTCCATCAGGGGGGCGATTTTCTTGAGCCACTGGGGTCGGTCAGTGAACGCCTCGCTGGCTCCCTCGATGGTGGGAAGGTTGTTGTACCAGGTATGATCAAAATCGAGCATTGGAAAGGTAAGGCTAGGAGGACTGGGCAGGGAAGCGA